>ANSM01007000.1:0-24138 GCA_000347735.1 Cercospora canescens BHU | reverse complement strand
CCGGGGATGGTGAATGCGCTTCCTGTGCCGCCAGCACCAGCTGCGCCAGGTTTGGGAACACCCCAAATGCCTCCAATGCCAGCTACGCCAGGGCTAGGGAGTTCGCCACAAATGCCCCCTCTTCAGCCAAATCTTGGGAGCACGATGGGCGGCACTGCACCTGCTGCACCACCCGTTTCAGATCCACATTTCCAAGGAGGTTTTGCAGATGCGCCGTTCCAGCAGAATCTCGACCTGGAAACTCCCAAGGTGGACATCTTGAAGCTGCGTCGTTATAAGCCTCACAACTACAAAGGCGAAGGTCATCCAACGTATGCAACCCATATCACGACGCCAGGAGGGTCATTGAACGATCCTTATTTCCTCGCAGCCCAGCAGCTTATCTTCCGCGTGCTCTGGGATATGCGATCCGGCTCAGCACAATACCCGTTCACTGCGTTCGTAGCGCCACACATCACAGAAGAGCAGCGCAGCGTGCTCGCAGCCGCAGGAGCAATAGTACGCGAACTCGATTCCATCGAATGGCATCCCGATAAGGATACACAAGGCCGGTGGAAGTACAACTTCGCACGCTTAAACCTCTGGCGGCAAACCGATTTCAGCAAGATTCTCTACCTCGACGCCGACGCGTTTCCTGTCCAAAAGCTCGACAACCTCCTCGAAGCTCCAACCCGATCATGTAAGAAAGAATTACTCCCCCTGGAAGACCAAGCTTCCGGCGAGGAAATTTGTTCGTATACCTTTATGGCCGCACAACAAAACTTGCTCGCGAAACCTACGGACGTGATGGAACTCAACACCGGTGTCATGCTCATCCAACCCAACCTCGCCATGCATCGACGTCTCACGCGCGAGCTCACCACCAACAAAAACTGGGACACTGCCATGGCGGACAAGGCTTTCTTGTCTGAGATGTTCAAATCTTCTGGTCCGTTTCCGGTCGCGCAATTAGCGAGAGAATATAATGGTTTCTTCCCTGGTCCGCTGGATGATGGGAAATTGAAAGTGGTGCATGAGAAGTTGTGGGCCGAGATGCAGGAGTCTGCGCCGTGGACGAAGGGCATGTTTAGGGAGAAGCATGCGGAGATGAAGGCGTTCTATGAGAGCCCGGCGTTTCAAGAAGTGAGGGCGAATGATGGGGAAAGGGTGTATTAATGCGTGCATGTGAAGTAATGTTGGTATAGAATAATTGATGCATGAGATACGAGGCTTTTGATGATGCTGAGATGTGTAGTCTCACGTCACGCGGCGTGACTCGCGAGACATTAGGAATTTGCGACGTCGACGATGTGGCGATACGAAAGCGTGGATCACTGGAGGTAATTACTCGGCCCAGGTGTCTGGATGAGGAGGATTGCGGGAATGGTCAAGATCATCATGGATAGAAATTGCAAGACATCAAGTCACATCATCTCGCAAGAGCAAATCGCCCACACGGTTTCCATGGTAGTCTCAGGACTTCATCTCTACCACCTCGACGTGCTGGACCGACGTGTCCTTTTGCAGCTCTGTCATGGTAATCTTCTCTTGCTGCTCTTGGAGAGCCTTGTCCTCGAACACTGATGACAATTATTAGCTCAGTGTGCTCATAATTTTCGAATGGTATTGTGCGCTTACAGAAAGTCAATTCTTCCAAAGTCCTGCCGTGGGTCTCGGGCCATAAGAAGTAAATGCAAACGACTTCGAAGGCGAGCCAGACGCAGTACATGATGAGATATTTCCATGTTGCGTTCTTCAGTCCAATGGGGTTGACAAAGGTGCTGAAGAAACCAGCACCTCTGCCGAAGAACTGAAAGATAGCTATACCACGCGTCCGGACGGCGAATGGGAAAAGCTCCACGAGGAATGCTACGACTTTCATCAGCTTCACATTCTTTTTTCCCCTGTCGAGCACGACTTACTGTATGTCAAGGCATTGTAACCGATATTATAGCAAGGCGAATACAAAAACATGAAGAAGATGACTGCGTGTCCTGCGGCAATCGCTCCAGTGGTCAAAAATCTCTCTTGTGCGACTGTCCAGCCGCAATAGCAGACCAGCAAAGAGCTCGCACAGAGGAGATACATCTTCCTCCGGGGAAACCTTCGCACGAGAAGAGATGCGCACGTCGCATTGACCAGAGCCCAACAATTGAGTCCGATATTGAGTTTCGCCTTGAAATCCGCGTCCGTGTAGCCAATGCTCTCGAGGATCGAATTGAGGTAATAGCTGATGAGCGTGTTGCCAGACCACTGCGTGAAGAGGCCAAGAAGAGAACCGATGAGGACGCGCTTTCGCATACCGGGAGTAGCGAGCATGTCGAGCCAGGATTGCTTGGAAGTTTGCAGTTCCATTTTGATTGTGTTCTCAATCTGTGCCATTTCTGCGTGAACGAGGGCTGAGTCACGATTGCCTTCGGCGTGGTATTTGACAAGGATCTCGTAGGCTTCCTCTCGGCGGTCTTTGGAGATGAGCCAGCGAGGGGATTCGGGGACGAAGCTGGTAGTTTAGGTCAGTCGAATCGCTCAGCTTAATCAACACGAGTGAGGACATACAAAATTAAAGCAATTTGCACGAAACTCGGCACAGCCTGGAGCAGAGATGGCACCCGCCAACTCCAATCACTAGGGGCAAGACTCTGCGTTCCGAATGTAATACCAGCGGCCGTGATCGCTCCGATGAAGTAGCTGGCATTGAACAAACTTGTTAAGATCGGCCTCTCTTTCGGATATCCCAATTCTCCCAGCATGGCCGCTCCCGAAATGATGCAAGTGGGGATGCCGAATCCCAAGAGCCAACGAGCTGCGAGGTACATCCCGACATGCTGCGAGGCACATTGAATTACAGCGCCGAGGACCATGATCCAAGAGCCGATGAAGATTGACCAGCGACGACCGAATTTCTGCGTGACGAAAGGGATGAATGGAAGGGAACAGATTGCTCCCAGACTGTACATTGCCCCTATGATACTATGAGAGATAACGTCAGCATCTGTTTCTGCTAAAGCATAGACTGAGTTCTGCATTCTTGATAATGCGTTCAGCTTACCCTAGAAGCGCGCCCTCAGGGTGGTCGAAGTATTCTTGCCATGGATCAACAATCTGCACCGCGTTGATGATTTGACTGTCGAAGCCAGACGTAATTTCGATCCCCATGCCTATGATAAAAGCATTAGTCCGTAGTGTTACGCACACCGCGGCTGTATCGCTACGCACAAGTGGGAAACAAGAACAGGTACAGGTATCTTAAATTTGGTTTCTTCCACCACCGGACTTTATCCTCAGCGATGGCACGCGTGAGAATTGGGTCTGCGCCCTCCGCCTGTGAAGCGAGTTTCATCTTTCTGTCTGCAGAATCTTCGGTCTGCAGCAATCGAGCAGGAGATCATCAAGCCACGCGGGCACGCAAGGTTCTTGAGACTTATATACAAGACAGCGTAGCTGCAGACTTAGCTACCAATCCGATGAGTCCCCATGTCGCCCGAATGGCGTTTCTATCACAGGCTTGAGGAACTTAGGACCGGTGTTCCAGTCACATGGGTACGTCCGCAAAGTCTTGGAAGTATAACAACGGTACTCAAGCCGGGCTTGGCAACAGTATGATACAACGTCCCAAGCGATGCGGGATGCAGTCCAACCGAGGCACTGTCTCAGCTTGCGACAATTCAGCCAATTGATCGTAGAGTGTATATTGTCTGACTGGGGCTGTGTTCGCTTAAGGTGGTGTCGAATGTCAATGGCTGTTGATCCTGGTCAAACCCCGTGGGGAACCTAGATCTTGGAGAGGAGCCTTTAGCCTGTATTCGGATGAATTGCATGTTGCACAAGATTGCAGCCAATGAGTGGGCATGGCATGAGTTAAGCTCAAGACGTTCTCGACGCTCAAGCATTGCCTACCCTGATACATTGTACCACCAGTTGAAGCTCATTTTCCCGGACGCTCCGGGCTGAATCTGGCTGCAGTGAGGCAGGATCACCAGGACTTGGCACAAGAGGCGGGCATATTCAGCTGGCTAATGTGCGTCAGCCTTGCGTTCACGCTAAAGAGGTGTGCTCACGACACAGCTATTGTGATTCTTCTTTCCAACAAGGTGTTGGGCATACAGCCCTTCTGGGATGGCAAGCGTTTGCTCTGGCAATTGCTTCGGGCCTGTGCCGAGCACTGCAGTATGAGTGAAGGCCACATGAGTCAGTTTGTGCCTTGGTGATGTCGTTTCTTTGAGACATTCCCCCTGGAGTCGAGCCCCCAACTGAACCGTTGTTATGGTCTCGTGATAGGCACCATCAGAGAGACTTAGTTGTTGATGTATCGCGGACGCGGGTCTCGGGAAACATCATATGGCCTAGTAGGTATTCCTGTGCAGCCAGAACGTTGATGCGAGTTGCAACAGCAGTCAGGCCAATACTCGCCGGAAAGAAGTCTCGTTTGGGGAAGGAATCAGCGGATTCAATCAGCAGCACGTCTGTTTGCTGCCGCCCTCTCGCGTTGTCTCTTTGCCGAGAGATCAATAATATTAACCGAGTCTGCTTTACTTGTACATCCTCCTTATGGTCTCTCCAAGTTCATGGATGTCTCATGAACCGAAAACCCACGTGATGGTAGCCAGTCCAAGATTCAATCTCAGCGCTTCGCTTGATGTGGATGGTCGGATATGGCAGAAAAGTGGCTACATCTTCGCCTCAGTCCAGAATTCGGTGTCAAGAGCGGAGCGGTCGGCTATGTACAAAAGAGTGGAGTTCACAGTCCATCATAGCACTCACTTCTTCGGCACCGCTCCACCACCAATCGCTCCAGTACCGGCCGCAGCGCCCGAAGAAGCAGTCACAGCCTTCTTGCTGCCAAAGAGCCTGCTGAGACGATTCATGATCGGCAACATAGTCCACGTCGCGAACCAAGGCGTAGCCCAGACGCTCAGAATAAGCCTAAAAGGTAATAAAGCCTTGGTGACGGCGTATGCTGTAGCAAGCTCCACGACCGCTCTGGTGCCCGTCTCTCCTCTCCCAAACCACCTCCCTTTGCGTGTTTCGCTGCTCAGCCAACCCTTTTTCCGCATCCAGTTCCCGAACTTCTCCACTCCATCGCTAACCCATTTGCCTTCGCTGATGAACGGCGGAAGCCAATTGGTGTAGTGGAAGAATGCTGCCAATCCGAACAGAGGTACTATCGCCGTGATTTCGTGTAGAATCAAGAAGGCCGAGATATGGGAGAACGGGGCATCACGAAGTGGCTCGACGACTCTTCGCAAGAACTTGGGCAAGCGTGATTCAATGCGGGCGACGCGTGCGGATTCTTTTGTAGTTGGTCGTAGTGGTGTGTTTTGGGTAGACTCAAGGCGGCGAGGCAGGTGCTTAGGATTGAAGCGGATGGACTGGCGACCAGCAGTCCATGCGGGTCGGAAGAGCCGATTCATGTTGATAGAGACACCAGACAACAGAACAGTGAGGCGTGTTGTTGATATGATGGCGAGATATGTCCTTTCAAGCTCTATGGTATGACGTAGCCGTCTGTCCAGCATTCCAGCTGCATTCAGCAAAACACACTGGGCGAACATGTCCAATTTCCGGGATTCAGGACATGTCACAAGAAATTGTCACGAAGAGACTGCTGCTCACGCCAGTCACGGAGGATCATCTTCCCGCCTTTCATAGGCTTCAGTCCAATGCGCAAGTAACAAGATGGACGTACGGGACCCGTCTGAACGGATATGGCCTCTCCTGACGTTGTCACAGCAAACAAGGTCCAAACCAGACTTTACAACGCTCAGAGCAGATGCTTGACGATCTGATCGTTCTCTTGAACACGTCAGACCCGCAACAACCAACTATAGTCCATGCCATCACAATTCCACCCTCACCCGAGCTCGTCGGGCTGATAGGAACATTCCGTCCTCGAGAGATCGGCTTCTCTGTGCACCCAAACTACTGGGGCCAAGGCTACGCTCAAGAAGCCACGAAAGCATTTTGCAAATGGTATCTAGAACGCTTTCCCTCTCACTCTCTCTTCGCCAAGGTCAATACCGACAACGAAGCGAGCGTGAAATGCCTGCGCAGGTGCGGCTTCGCGCTTGCCACAGAGTGGGAACAGGCTCACGATGAGCTACTGGGGAAGGACAAGCAGAGAGAAACCTGGCTCCTTCGGGAGCTATGAGGATTTGTTCCCTCTCACAGTGCGTATTTCGATTTCTCATGTCGCGGCATTACTACGGTACTGCACCTTCGCTCGCATTCTCCCGTACTCAGCCTGCGTCACAGGCTCGTACTTTGCTGGTCTCTCTGGAGTGGTACACTCCGACAAACATTCTATCACTGCGTCTGGATCCGCACTCACGAAGTACGGTATCGAGTAGCGGGCCCCCGTCATCGTTCGCTCGCCGTCTCCAATGGAGAAGCGATCAGCCAAAGGCGGCAGTGTTACTCGGTGCAGTGTCGATTTGAGCACATCATTTGTCCATCTCATCAGCAGATCGCCTACATTCATCACGCAGGCGTCTTTCACTGGCGTTGCCGGCATATATGTCCCAGGCTTATACGGGTGCTCGACTTCAAGCCCGCCGCAATCGTCTTGGAACAGAAGAGTGACGATTCCCCAATCGCTATGGCTGGAGATCCTAGCCGCTTTGCCAGTTGCGATATCTGAAGCAGGGACGGGAGGATAATGAAGCAGTCTGAGCTGGTTGTTGTGTCCTGAACAGTACCTGACGAAGAACTCTTCATCGGGCAAACCCAGCCCAGTCGCGATGCAGCGCAATATTTCTTGCGCAACAGAATTGCATGACCAGTAAAACGACGTCGTAAAGCTTCTGAAACTCGCCAAGCTGGACTCTGGAAGCCAAACATTTGGCTGAAGCTTGTTGTCCTCTGAACCAACTTCATACGACTCCTTCACATCAACAACTTCACGCAGCTTTTCTCCTTCTGCTGCATCGCCACCGGAATACTGAGAAACCTTCTCAAGGCCAGGATAAGAGTACCCACGATGGACTTCGGGCCCGTCAGGATGAGGTGCTTTCATCTTCTCGGAGAGTGGTAAATCAAAGAGTCGTTTTGATGTAGTAAATGCTTCGTCCAGAAGCTCTCGTGATAATCCATGATTGCTGATGTAGACGAACCCCACAGATTGGCAAGCGACTATGAGTTCTTTGGCGACAGCAGCTCGTTCTTGTGGGTTGGTGGGGTGTGTCCATCTTGAGAAGTCGACAATGGGGATTGTTGCCTTCACGCTGGGCGGGACGTCACCGAACGAGCCCATATTTAAAGTCTGTCGCACTCTTTAACAGAGTATCTATCCTCCAAACGAGACGTGCACGAGGTCTTCACAACGGAGCTGCACTTCGTAAGTCTTGACTTAGATGCGTCCACGTGGTGGCTGCTTGTTTTAGCCCGTCCGGAGCTGGAGGCAAAAGCGATGATATATCCAGTACCTCACCGAATGCCTGCCGATAGCTGTTCATGATAGGCAGAGCTCCATCGAGCTCCCGCAAGGTTTTATCAGGGCTGCGTAGCTGTGAAAGCTTCAGCATCCTTCAATTCAGCCCTGGTGTCGATCAGCGTTCCAGTGCAACGCGATCACCGCGATCACCGCGACCGGCGAATGGCGCTTACAAAATACTCTCAGGATGGCTGCTAAGACTCAATCAGCGGCCAGCAGAGCCTTTCTCTGCTAATGCGCTTGAAGAACTCCGCACGTGCTTCACATCCATGGATATACCAGGATTGAGTGAAAGATAGGGCAAGCTGATAGACAGGAGCGCATCGAAACTCTCAGCAATACAAGACCCAGCCCGCAAGGCACTCGCCACCCGCTTAGATCTCACTCACCTCATGTCAAGACCAAACATGACGAAAAACTCCAATGTCTCCAAGCCCAAACTCGCCCAATGGGCGCATCGCCTCGAATGTCCCGTCGACCCAGACGCGAACTACCACAACACCTTTTGGTGTAACCGCGATCTTATTCCCATCCCCGCCTCGCGCCGAACCTGGACCTGGCAAGGCTACGCTGGCTACTGGGTGATCGCAGGAATCAACACCACAGCCTGGACAAGCGGGTCATCTCTCCTCGCTCTCGGCCTCTCCGTCCCCCAAGCGATGGGCGTCATGGTCGGCGTTGCCCTCATCTCCGCCATCATTGCCGTCTTGGCCGGATGGCCGGGAAGTCACGAATATCTCGGATTCACAGTTCTTTGTCGAGCGAGTTGGGGGATGAGAGGGGGCTTCTGGCCAGTTCTGAACAGGATAGTGACGGCGATTGTGTGGCTGGGGATTCAGATGTATTGGGGTGGTCAAGCGGTGAAAATCATCTTGGGGGCGCTAGCGGGAAGGAAATGGGTGGAGTTGAGGAATACTTTGCCAGAGAGCGCGAATGTGGACACGGCGAGTCTGATTAGTTTTTTTGTGTTTCTAGTGGTGTTTTTGCCTTGTTTGATGGCTCCGCCGGAGAGGTTGCAGATGCCGTTTCGGGTGGGTAGTTCGTGCTCTGCTCATTATTCTCCCGTGATGTTGGGTATGCTGATGAGATATTTGATAGGTCACGTTCGTACTGATCACATGTACCATGTTCGGTATGCTTGGATGGGCAATTGCGACGAATAATGGGCCAGGTAAATTGCTGCGCACGCCATCGACAGCCAAGGGATCTACCTTGTCATGGGCAGCGCTGTATGGTCTGCAGTCCATCATTGGATCACAGGCATCTGGCTGTCTTGGACAGTCCGACTGGACTCGTTATGCAAAGACTCGTAAGTGTGCACTTGAGAAGCAAACTATCTATACCCTTTCATCACTCTGTTCATCAGGCTAGATCTGTGCTCGTCAGCCTGGAAACAAGCACCGGGGACCCATCGAACATGATCAGAGACACATGCTCACCACTCCTAGCCAACGCCGCCCTAATCGGCCAACTAGTGATGGCTCCCCTCACAATCTGCATCACCGCCGTCTGCGGCCTCCTCATAACCTCCGCCACCGCCGAGATCTATGGGCTCTACCTCTGGAACCCCTTCGAACTCCTCCTCCACGTGCAGCAGACTTCCCTCTCTCCAGGCGCACGCGCGGGCACTTTCTTCGCCGGTCTAGGTTTCCTCTGCAGTCAATTAGCCCTCTGCATCGTACTCAACTGCGTTTCCGCAGGAATGGACCTCGCCGCGCTATGTCCCAAATGGATCAATATTCGACGTGGAGGGTATTTCATTTCCTTGATCGCCATCGCCATTTGTCCCTGGAATTACGTGACGAAGCCGACAACGTTCATTACAGTGCTGAGTGGATGGTCGGTCTTCTTGAGTCCGATGACGGGGATCGTTATTGCGGATTACTTCCTGGTAAGGAAGCGAGGTTATCATGTGGGAGATCTGTACACTGGCAACAGCTCAAGTGCCTATTGGGGGACCGCGGGTTTCAATTGGAGAGGCTTCGCGGCGTGGACCATGGGCATCTGGCCGGTGCTGCCTGGCTTTGCGAGGTCAGTGCAAGGCGCTGTAGCGGACAGCGGATGGGATCACCTCTATCAGATGACTTACTTCTACGGCTTCTTCGCTGCTTTGACAGTATACTGGGGTCTGCACACCGCTTTCCCACAGCCTAGACAGACTGGACGTTCGGCGTTCGTGCTGCAGGAACACGCACGCATGCTTGAGGCCAGTGAAAGGACACTGTCGGAAGCTTCGGAGACTGTTATTGTGGAGCCTGTGAAGGGCGAGGCGTAGATCTTGATGTTCGAGCGATCTATCTGTAGTTGCTGCTATCGTTACATGCGGTGAGCCTGACCACATTAATGCTTCACAACTTCGCCGAACGCCCCGTCATTACCACATCTGCACATCGTTGTACGCCATGATTTTGTAGATTGTCCTGTACAGATAAAGCAGAATGCGTCCTTCGGTCAAGTGCAGAAGTCTCGTGGTGCAGCAGGTCAGAGATCTCCGATGTAGACCCAAGTCTTGTCTTTGCCAGAGCCCTTCTGTGCAAAGAGACTGCTCAGGTTCTCCTTGATGGCCTCGTTCGTCAATTTTGGGAATCTACAATGAAGTTAGTGAGAGAAGTCCATGCGGTCTGGGACTAGAAAACAGACCTTGCCTTCAGGCCTTTGTGAAGCTCAAGCTTGCCCAGCGGGCTACCGACCACAGCCTCCTTCAGCTCCTCCAGATCTTCCTTGCTCAAAGTTTTCGGCTGTGGCTTTCGACCGCGCTTAACAGCCGGCGTCAGCGCAGTGGTGCTTGTAATAGGGCCCTTTTCGCCTTCAGCAGCGCCAATCAAGGCAAAAACGGCAGACTCGCTTGAGTGGTTGAAATTTAGCCTGGGCTCCAATGGTTTTCGAGGAGGTGCCATTGCAGAGCTTGCAGATGGTTGCTTAGAAGATGCTGCTGGAGGAGCAGAGACAGGCTTCTCCCAATACGACGTGGAAAACGGATCGATAGTCATGCCGGTAAAGCCTGGAAGGAGGAAGCCCATACGCATACCGTCCAACACAGTCGGTTGCGTGGTGACTGGAGCACCGTTCACCGTCAATACTCTCCCATGCTCATTGGCAAAGCAGAGTCCTGAGCACTCTGGGACAAGCTCTGTGGTGACCAGTTTGCGCTTTCCCTTGACTTTATCGTCCTCGTCGTCGAGAAAATCGTCCATCTCATCCGCATCGGCATTGCTGTCGGCCTCTTCATCATCGTCCGAGCCGAGATCCTCACCTTCCTCGGGCTCTTCCCATTCTGCTTCGGAGTCGTAATCGTAATCCGTGTCCGGCCGTGATCGAGCGAATGGATTGCGCATTGTACGGCGAGTTGTCCTAGGCGAAGTAATTTTTGTGTATGTGCCGCAGTACGCTGGTCGCACATCCTCACTGAAGTGCACATATTTGATATCCACCTTGCGGAGGATGGCGTCCGGCGACTCGTTCGATAGCTCTTCAGTCAAGTCTATTGGCTCCTTCAAAGTACCTTGAGCTTTCTCGAAAATCTTCCTGACATTCGGGTGACCTCGTCTGCCACGGCGAGACTTGCGCAGCTCGCCGAAGTAGCTGTCAATGTTCGCATACGATGACACCAAACCAAGATCGTACTTCTCCCGAATTAGTGGATCACCCAGTTCGTGATCGAAGCGATCTTGATCGGCTTCTTGATCTCTTCTCGACGCTGGGGCAAGGGAGGTATGTTTCGGGGCCTCGAACGGCAAGAAAGTCTTTTGGTAGTCGGAAAGCACGGGCTTCTTGGTTGATGGTGGGGCAGGACTGCGTTTGGCAGCGGATGCGGCCGATTTGATCTGATCTGCCACAGCATCGAACGGCTCGAGAGACAACGACTTCCGCCTAGAACGTGGTGTGTTCTCTTCACCATCGGTATTGCTCTTCGCTGGAGTGCTCGGCTTGCCACCAAAGAAGGCGCCCAGACGCATCTGTTTGCGCTCTTTGGCAAGCTTCTCTTCCTGCTTCTTTGCCTCCTCTAACTCCTTCTCGCGCTTCTTAGCTTCCTTCTCCTCGGCTTTGGCACGCTTCTCTTCAGCCTTGCGGGCTTTCTCCTCTTCGGCCTGGGCTTTCTTCTCCTCCCGCTCAGCTTCCTTCTTCGCCTTTTCAGTTTCGGCCAGCGCCTTCTTCTCAGCCCGCTCGCGAGCTTTGGACTCTTTCGCTTGGGCTTGCTCCAGTTTCTCAGCAGGAGTAAGCTTTCTGCGCTTCGCCGGAGGAGGCCCACTGGCTGAGGCTGACGTGGATGGCACGGCAGTGGCTTGAGTAGAAGTTCCAGTCGAAGGAGCCATGTCGTGGCCAGTCGCGATATCAACCACGCTGCTTAATGCTGTGCTCGTGCTCAAGGCGGGGGACGCGGCGCGTTCGCGGCATTCCTGCTCAATGCTGCCGCCAGGACTGGCATTGCTGGACCGCTCATTTTCTGTATCTGGAGGGGTCGGCATCATAAACTGTGTTCCCTTGAGATTGATCGGCCTCTGATCGAGTGAGTCGTCCTCGAGTGGACGCTTGCGGATGTTGGGTGCAACAGGCGATGACAAAATGTCCGCCATAGGTACTGGGCCCGCAACTTGTCCAGGAGAAGTGATCGAAAGCAATGACAGGAGAGGGTGGAGCGTGGGAGGAGTGTCTCAGTTGTTGACGGCTTCTCCAAAGTAACGCGCTCGGGAGCAGCAGGAGCGCAACGCGTCGAGTGCCAAGACGAGTCGCTAGCGCGTTCTGTATGCCCACTTCACTGGTGACGACTCCACTTTCCTTCTCTCCTCCACACGACAAAGCGAAGATCATCACCGATGGACAGTGAAGACTTTGAAGACCTCTTTGATGAAGAAGTCATGTTGCTCGAACCCTCACCGCAAGGGTCACTCATCAATGCAGCAGCTAATCTAGCCATTCACCCTCCGGTACTCAATCCAATGTGCAATGATGATCTATGTGGTGATGGCGGTGCAACCGCATACGATCCGCTGCCGCTCAACACAGTCTCGTTCAATGATACTGTGCGGCAGAACGACTTCCGACCTCCGCAACAACTCACGCCTAGAGTATATCCGAAGTATGTCTACTCAGATACGATCAGGTGACCAGGTCTCATAGGTTTACAGTGCCGCTGTCATTGACAAGATTGAGGCAGTCTTTGAAGAGATCGCGGATGCTATGCTGCACGACAAGCTTGAGGTTTGCATTACCCTGAGTACCAGGCCAAGAACATTACTTGATCCTCTCTTCAAGACGAATTCTGGCGAAGCGGAAACAGCAAAGAGACGCTTGTGCTTCCCTGGAAAGACTGCTGACGAAGCATGGCGATTTTGTGAGTGGTACAAGATGAATGAAATGCCGGCCTCTAACCCATCCCAGCCGTAGTGCTGCGAATCCTCGAAATCGTGCACGAGGCTCTGCGAAATGATGTTGTGATCTCGAAGAGGTATACCGTTCTGTTCGTTCCCAGTTAGCGAGTCAACGACTACTGACTTTTGCAGGGACATCTATTACCGCGATCCGGCGTTGTTTGGAAGTCAGGCACAGGTGGACCGATTCGTGGATGATATCGCATTCACACTCGGCATAACAAGAGCGACACTGAACGTCGCGGCCGCCGCAAAAGGTCTCGTTGCCGGTGCCATAACCATTCGCCGGCGAGACGGTAGTACCCATCCGGCGTCATACGAACCAGGGGGCATCCTGGTCCCTACCATCAAAGATATCCTCTCCGTCGACATGTCTGGCGTGAAGTGGATTCTCGTCATTGAAAAGGAGGCCACTTTTCGCTCAATTGCAAGTTCATCCTTCTGGGAGAAGATCAGGACCGAAGGCATCATCATAACTGGCAAAGGCTATCCTGACCTCTCTACCCGTGCTTTGCTACGCTTGCTCAGCTGGCCCTCGAGCAAGAATGGCTTTTCGTCGCCATTAGTGTTTGGTCTAGCAGACTTTGACCCAGACGGCATCGCAATATTGTCGATATATAAACACGGCTCCAGAGCACTTGCGCACGAGAACAAGGACCTCGTTGTTCCTCAGCTACAGTGGCTGGGCCTTCGTAGTGAACACCTTCGTATCGGCGAGTCTCGCGTGCATGCAACGCAAGGTATTCTCGCTCTGACCAAAACGGACAGAGCGAAAGCGATCAGAATGCTTGAGCAAACAGGGGCTGAGGGAGGCGAGTATGCTACATTGCAGAGACATGAGCTTCAGACCATGCTCGTGCTCAATGTCAAAGCAGAGCTGCAACTGCTCGATGCTGTTCCCTGCGGGATGACAGATTTGTTAGAGTCAACTTTGGGCAGACTTTGAAGAAATTTCAGTCGGTGCATGCGGAAACGCTTCATTGGGAGCACTTTGCAAGATGTACATTCTTATTCTATGTTTTCATGTACTGCAACATTTTCGCTGTCGTGGTATCTCTTCAACACAAGAAAATATCTGGATCAAAACGAGTCTCAGATTCCCATATCCATTGAACAGCCTATCGCCAAGGCCGTCCAACGTTCTCCCCCATCAACACCTCCTCAACACTTCCAGAATCCAGTCCTTCCCTTCTCTTCCCTCTCTCAAGCCATATCGAAAAATCAGCGGGAAGACATGCATCTGCTTGTCCCAGTCCAGCCACTCTCCCTCGACACCCGCCTGACTAAACTTCTCCCTCATCAGGATAGCGTCCGGACTCAAAATATCATACCTCCCCGTGACGCCGTGCACTTTGACCCCCCTGGTCTTCAAGGCATCCACCGAAGAATGCAACGGACTGACTCGGGTGTCTGTAGGAGGCCATTCTGCGCACCATTTCTCCGCCGTCGACTTCACAAATGGAATTTTCAGAATGGGATCCTTCGCCGCAATTGTGTGCATGTCTGGGTTGGAACGACGGAGGTCGGTGGAAGGCGAGATGGCCATGACGGCTTTCGCTGTAGGTCGCTCGACTTTTGCTTCTGCGTCTTCGAGAAGGGCGGAAAGAACGAGGGCGAGGACGATGTTCCCGCCTGCGGAGTCACCCGCGAGAATGACGTCTTCGTGTTCGTCTTGCGCGCTCTGCATGAGCGTCCGGTACTGTTTGAGCATGGCGGGGAAGGAAATCGGCGCGGCGCTGTTTGGAGCTAGAGGGTAGGAGACTAGAGTGATGGCGAAGCCGTGCGGGTGCAGTTGTTGGGCGAGTTCGGCGACGAAATACCAGTGTTCGCTGCTGGCGGGCATTTGCCAGCCCCCGCCGGAGTAGTAGTATATTCTTCGTTTACGCTTCTTCTCTTCTTCGGTAGAGATTCGCCTGTCCTTTGTCACGCCCGTCTTGCTGTCCTTGGGGACGATATCGTAGAGGTAGATGCCCTCGACCTTTCGCTCGCGGATGTCGCATCTCCTTCGGGCGTGTTTGTGGGGGGTCAATTGCGGTGATCCAGCAGGATGTTCGGTGTCGGAGGAGATCAATTTGGAGGCAAATGGTTTGATCAAGTGCTGGAGGAGGAACATCAACGTGCTTCGATCCTGTCGTTTCGTCACCCGTATTGTTGGCTGAACCGAAGCGATGTCGTGGTTCGTGTTGATGTGAGGGGCGGTCGCTGCTTTGGTTGCCATGTGGGCTGGCGTACAAGTTTCGTCCACAGACATGGTGACGTCCGATCTAGATGTCTTTGGTTTGGCGTTCGCGTAGGTCTCTGCATGCGGTATTCACTCCCACTAGCAGAGAAAAGATGGACTGCGAAGAGCAAAGAAGGCGACAATGATGTGGACGTGCTATACCTACCGCGCAGAAAGACATGAACAGCCTTGGCCTTCAGCCATGGCGCCTCTTGTCATAGACGTCGCAGTACTCGAACGAGGTTCGCGCCATGCGTCTGTTCACAGATCAAAGGGCGGCATCGTCATCGATCAATGGAGTCAAAGGATTTCAGCCGCTATCGACCCTACCGGAGTTATGATCGGAGCTCACCCCTGTCGTCGTTCACGCATTGACCACCGCGCTCGAGTCGCGTCCAGCAGCTGTCATCTGTCGACTTCAGCCGGGCTTCGACTTTACCAATTGTTATTACAATGACCGCGCTCTTCGAGAAGTTGCTGCGGCTCGAAGGTATCTCCTTGTGCACCTAGGCACCGAACCTGACACCACCACGCTCACGTGGACAGACACGGCCGCCGAAGTCACGAAACCGTGGTAGCGTCGCGCGTGCAGTTGGCCCATCTCGGATGACAAAACTGAAATTTTCTTGGGCAAGACTCCGTCAGCACGATACTCGGTCCCAGCCTACAACGACCGAGCCGTAGCGGAAAGCGGCCTCATGGAGGCATTGGGTGTCAGCAAGACTGCGCCCAGGAAGATTCGTTGAAGACATGGCTTGGCATGCCATCAACCCCATGGTAGCATGCCGTTCAGCACCCGCTCATTCTCTACTTATTCCTTTCACCTGTCTTCTCCTCGTCACTCTTTTCTCACATTTCTGCTTGGCTTTTCTACCAAATTACAGGGTCTTCCCATCGGTACCCAAGATGGCATCGCGACTTCGCGGAAACGATGTCCATGCAACGTCTACCCAACTGTCAACCCAGCAAGCCACCGCCCACGAACGAGTTCCATCGGACACTCCTATGCATTCAAGCAAGTCGTCGCGAGTCGCGAGTCCCGCCCGTGTCCGTCCTGCAAGCCCATCGATTTCTGCGATACAACCGCCGAGAGCATGGCTGTCGATCTCGATGATCGTGATGTGCCATATTGGATTCAGAGCAACTTGGGCCTGGTCAGAATTCGTCGAAGGAAATGAAGGGCTGTGCAGGGGTCAGCCGCTGTGCCAACTGACCACCCGCGCAAGCAATCACCACGATCACCAGATTGCTGTTTCATCAACGCCGAAGCTCAGAGATCAGATACTTTTTGACTGGATCTTGTAGGATTACCTGCCCCTGCTGTCTGGCCATTTCTCTTCGACGTCTTCGACCTCTTCGGACGTCTCGTTGAACGGCTGTCGACCGGGCATGTCGTGATGTGCCGTTCATCAACCGACCGGTCGACTCGGTCGCTTGTCATGAGAGACGAAGTACTGTGCAGGGGTCAGCCGCTGTGCCAACTGACCACCCCGCGCAGGTGCAAAAAGATATTCCGTGTGTGGTGTATCATCAACGCCGAAGCTCAGAAAACCATGAAGTATTGTCTGGACATATATCCACACCTGCCTTTGCATATTCAGCAAGCTTCTCGATGTCTCCAATGCGGCCACCAAGGGATCGATTTCTGGAGGTGTCGAAAGACCGGGTTGGATGAATGACTGTCGACTGCAAGAGTGGTGATGGGTTGTTCGAAAGATCGAAATGGTGGCTTGATGCCCGTCGCCGGCGAAAAGGATTCTGGACAACTGTGCAGGAGTCAGTCGACTGGTTCAGTTAACCACCCACGTGGATGAAAGGATAATATGGCTATGGAGCTTTCACTCAACGCCGAAGCCCAGATTAAACACAGTCCCCAACGTGTATTCTGCCACCTGCCTTTCAAAAGTCCTTGGAGCTGGCGACGCATCCTGGCCATCGAGGTTCATGAACGGAGATGTCACGCTTGTGCGGCTGTCGACTGGGAATGTCGTGATGTGCCGTCAGGTGGCACTGCTTCCAGATTGGATTGTCAATCGAAACTCCTGGACAACAGTCTCCGAACTTCGCTGGGTGCTGGCAAGTTGGTCGGCATGGTGGAATGATACTTGCGGAGAGTCGCACAGTGCAGCTCCAGCGGCTTTCGATTTGAGGGGGTTCGTGATCTGTCATTGAAGGATATCGCTGTCCCACTTCTTTCTCGACTGCTGCAGAAATAATCAGCTTACGCTGAATGAGTTTACGTGTCGGCCATCCGACACCGAACACCGGCATGGTTTATGACACCGGCCAAGCTCGGATCGGGATCCAAGCGGCCATGCTCTTGGACAAGCCGGATGCCCTCAAGTCCATGGGGAGGGACAGGAGGAGGCGTTTCCTATCGAGTTGAAGATTTTGTGCGGCTGTCCGAAAAAAGGGACGACTCATGTTGAAAACAAAACATTTGGATCTCTTGCTCATGGAAAATCTTGACGGTGACTCTTTCGCTACTGAGATGGGGCCAGATCGTTATGAAGGAGATTTCTTGCTGGCTCAAGTCTTCCGGCCGCTGAAGAGAGTGAGCGAGACTGTCAGGCGTCAGGAAACTGAAGCTTGTCAGCATCTGACTGCTAAAGTAACTCTGAGGCCGGAAGTAGTACTTGCGCTGCTCATTTGCAGAGCTCATATTGGAAACCTTGGTGATGAGCTGGCTGTTGGCATCAAGAGGATGGAAACGTGGAATCGATCGGAGAAGTCAGACGATCTTGATTGAGCTCAGCAGATATGGAGAGGGCAGAGAGGAGACTTGGGAGGAAGGGCACAGCCTCCTGTTTACACGATAACGGGGAGGGATCACAGACACGGTAAGGACGACATTCTCAGCATGTTTGCTGACACTCCATCACAGGAACGAGTCTCGAACACCAGGAGAGTGCAGGTGATGCACCTCATGACCGGGGTACTGCTGCGTCGATGTTCTTCGATTCGCGGCTGCTAAAGAGGCTTACGAGCGTCGAAATGTCCCGGATCACTGCGATCAGACGTATCACACCAAGAACACTTCAGGGTGCAATAATAAGAAGCAGCCATGGTATTAATATGGTGAAATGGCTTGCATCCTCAACATAAAGTAACTAGCTTGATGCGCTACTGCAATTGCAAGCTCGACCGATCTCGCAAACCAGGTGACTTGGATCAGCAAGGCAGGCCCAACGAGACGCCGCACGCCAGAATGTAGCTGACGACCTGGAGATCACTGGAAGGGTAATTACGACAAGTGTTCAAGGAAGGCTGGGTCGAACACCTCACCAACGATAGTCATGTGGTTCTACAGACCATTCCCACGGACATCTTGAGTAATGAAGTACGGTCCAAAATCTCGACTAGCGATGGAGTTTAAAATCATCACGTTTTCTTATACCGCTCGTGTTCGATTCAATGCGAGATTTCATTCCGAATTCAGATCATTGCTCATAACGCTTTCCTCCGGTCCCCCGCGCAGATCATGCTCGCTATGCTATGCTCCTTTTAAATTCCCAATCCAAAACGCCCCATCCTGCATCACCAGGCCCCAATTCATCCTCGTAGAGCCGTCGTCAAGGTCATCATTGGGCGTACCTCCAGCAAATCCAGGTCATTCCACCCGATCCTCTCCTCGACGTCCATCACAAGGCCCAACACACCATCTTTCCCACCACTTACTCCATCCCACTCTTGATATTATCATACTGACTCTCCGGATAATCCAAAACATTCGTGACCCCATCCAACGTCGCCAAACCCTTGACAGTCAACTGCACCAAATTCCTCGTCAATCCCTTCCCCGCCGTTGCCGCCGCCCCATTTACATTCGTTATATTACTATCTCCATTCGCCTCCCACCACATCGCCCCACCCAGATTCTTCTCCTTGATATATTCCATCTTCTGCTGCGCCATGTCCGGCGTATCATACGAGACCATGGTCTTCGTAGCACTATCATACGACCACGAAGCACCAACCACAGGATCATAGAATTCCTTCGCGCCGCCCTGCGGAAGATCCTTATAATCCCAGACACCATTCTCCCAGCTCCCTTCGCCCACTCCGGAAAATGGCGTTCCCGGGCCGACGGTGTCGGTGAAAGCTCTGCCGTACAACGGCAGTCCGAGAACGATTTTGCGAGGTTCGATGCCATTTTGGATGTACCAGTTCACAGCTTCGTCGGTAGAGAAGGGCGTGCTGTTGGTGTTGGAGGTGTCCTTGAACAGATTTGCTTGATGGCCTGCAATGGTGTCCCATGACCCGGCGAAATCGTATGACATGAGGTTCCAAAAATCTAGCACGGAATCCATGCCTGCAATGTCGAGCTTTTCATAGTTTGCAGGTCCGGCTGCTGTGGCGACAGTGAGGAGGAAGTGAGGTTTTGCTTTCAATTTCAGCGTGGAGGCGTATTCGTCGAGAGCGGATCGGATAGTCTGGAGGAGGAGGACCGCGTTGGCGGCTTCGGTGGGGTCTTTGGGATATTCCCAATCGATGTCGAGACCATCGAAGCCGAGGTCTTTGAGGAGCTTGACGGCCGAAGTGGCGAAGGTCTGGCGTCCCTCTGGCGTGGAAGCGGGTTTCTGGGAGCTGAGTCAGATGAGGAATGTGACGAAAGGGTGCCTGGACCGCTTACTGGGAAGTTGGCGCTGTAGGTCCAGCCACCAATGCTGAGAAGTGTCTTCATGTATCGATTCTTCTTCTTGAGGAGGTAGAGTTGTTTGATGCAGCCGTAGGCATTGTTGCCGCTGTCGTTCCAGCTATCATCCGGGTAATGCTTCTCCAAGTCCGCATAAGTATCGCTGAGGTAGACTTCGCCAGTCTCCGGTCGCACATTTGCAAACGAGTATAAGACGTGAGTCAATTTATCTGCTGGCAAGTCGGCCGGCTGGTAGTTCCTCCCATAGATGTCCCAGTTGGGGAAGTACATCACAGACTTGTATGGTATCTTGCCACGGAATTTGGGCTTGTTCGTTGAGTTCGTGGACTGTCCCGATGGACTCACGCCGACAGTTGAGTTCACTGGAGCTGTGGCAGCAGAGCCGGCTTGCCTGGGTTCGATCCCGTCCACATCTTCGCTTGCTAATATCGGCGTGGCAGCAGCAATGCTCGCAAAGACAGCCGTGATTGTAGTAAGCAGTCGCTTAGCGGACATTCCTCTTCTCGCCATGATGGGGACTGGTACTGGGAGGGATTCGAGGGAGGTCCAAGGGAATTTGAACACGTACCAAATATCCAGGGCTAATTCACAAAACCAGCATCCGTAGAAGGCCTGCTTCTTCAAGTTCGTCGGTAGTTGCAGGAAGTCTCCACCTACGCTGAGGTCTGGAGCGCATTTTTATTCCGTTCAGTCCCAGCCCACGTCGTACCTGGAGCCAGGAACAAACAATATGCATAATTCGTGGATTGTGGTGGTCGTCAGGTGCAACTCCGTTTCTAGAAGTATTCAAATTCCGAGACGGTGGCAGCTGCATTGATGGGTGTCGGGTGTACGCGTTTGTGCGACCACATCTTGCGCAACGCCTACTCCACATTCGTACAGTGCAGACCTTGAGACGCGTAGAATTGCGGCTCATCGCATGTCATCAATGCTCGGCCTCTTGGTTCGGACCGTTCTGGCTGCACCGTGTGGTAGGTTTTGGCCGTTCGGCTGGCCGACCAACGGATGCCGCACCGAGCAACACCGCATATTCTCGTGACGACCGATTCGATCGCGTGTCCTGTTGCTACGTGTAGTTTCGTGTCAAGGACAAACCGGGTTGACAGATGCCACAAGGGGTGTTGTCACCGGGTGTCTCCCGACTGTCGTCTTGATTGTCATTCCTTGCTTGGCCGCAGCACATCCAGACTCGTTCAGAGACCTCAGTGGACACCAGACTCTATTTCAAACAATGTTCAAGATCTCTGTACACACCACCTCAGCAGGCTGTGCAGTCGAGAACTTGGCTCGACGGCCAGCAGCTTCCCGACTACCAGGTTCGTATGGCATGCATCCAGAAACACTCTGCAGGTACAAGCCGAAGTCGCACAGCGGGGCCTGGTGGGAAACCTTCCGAGTATCACGATGGCAGATAGTGACAGGAGGAGTGCATTCACATGGTTCGAGGCAGCCTGAAGATGACCTGTTCTGTTCGAAGCTGCCTCGGACCATATGGCTGCATGCGAGTCGGGAGCATACAGCAGACGGATATCCTCGTGAATGAGCTCCACTCATGCCCACACTCCCCAGCGCGTGTCTCGTGGCCGGATACTTGCTTTTCTTGAGAACGCGTCTGGGAACAAGAGGTCACAACTCGAAGGTCTGATCACGCTGCAAGACCAGGTACGTGTACGCACTTGTGAGCTGCAATCCCACGGCAGCTGTATCATTCAGCGATGGTCATGGTCTGTCATTGACAAAAGCCATTGCTCATTGAGTTTCGCCACACCAATGCCCCATTATCGTGACCAGACATCCATTGTTCGATCGACAAATGCGAGCATGACCAGCATGACACCGCAGACTCATGCTGCAAATCTCTCATCACACCGGCTCCTTTCGCCGAGTAGTCCATTACTCATGACCTGGATACCACTTGATCTGAATCTGGGAGAGGTTTCCGTGTCGCTTGCCGGACGACTCAGGCCGCTGTCCTTCTCTGGAGGTTTCAGTACACGGTCGAGGTGTGTCAACCGCTGGTTAGCGTGCAGTTCACCGACAGGTAACCCGCATTGCTGCACGTGGGTAACAGCTCCTGATTCTCTCCTACCTCGACCTTCCCACCTCTTCTCTCTGCTCTCACCTCAATTCCCTGTTGCAGCTCCAACAGCAGCGCTCGACCCTGCCTCCACAGCGCCGCCACTCGATCCAGCCCTCAAGATTTGCCAGATCCGCATCCCGCTCGACACGGCCATGATTTCGAAAACTTCTCCCAACTCGCCTGTCCTTCCCGCTCCCAAGAACTCGAACTTCACCAACTTATTCTTACTCCACTTCATATTGTCCGCCCACACCGCCACGACTTCCTTTCCATCCGAGCTCTCTCCCAAATCCCGTTCATATCTTTTCCCTCCTCCACCCTTACTCGAGCCCTCTCCACTATTAGTGCCCGATCGCATGACTGTCGGATCAGCTTCCTCCCCACCACCCCCAACACCAGCACTCCCTCCCGAAGAATCCACGTCCAACCTCACGAGCTTCCAACCCCAAACATATTTATTCTTGGAAACATGCTTCACTTCCTGCCCATGGCTCTGTCTCCAACAAAACCGTTCTTGCACCACCTTCTCACCCCGCTTCACCGGCGCGGAGAAACTATAACTCGGACTCTGGAACGAGAATTTCGTGTGCAATTCCTCCAGCACCTCATGCTGCGGCAGAGAAATGGTATTATGAATGGACATGTAGCGTTTACTTCCTATCTCCGCCAAGACAGTATTTGCAGAGGACGAGGACGATACGGTGGGAGAGGTAATGTTTCCGCGGTGGAGGATGAATTTCGTGCCTTTCCAGCCAGACAATAAGACGATGGAGAAGAGAGGTTGGTTGAAGTGTTCGCCGAGAACCCAGGTTGTTTTCCGCCAGGAGAGCTTTTTATGGTAGAGATTGAAGCGGCTGGGGAAATGGATGATTTCGTTTCCGTTTTCGTCCCGAGAGTATGCGGGGACTGCCCCTTCTTTGCCTGCGACTTCGTGGTATGGAGGAGGGAGTCTGTCGTCGGTGTCTATGCTTGAAAGGGAACTGCGAGGCGTTGAAGGAGCTCGGGAAAGATTGTCGTCTGGGATGGGTTCTCTTTTTGTATCTGCCGTGGTTGCCATTTTTGATAGGCCACTGTTACTGTTGGTGTTCCTCTGTCGGTCGATGCTTGTGTGGAATTTGGATGCAGTGATCCCGTAGAATCCTCGCAGGTATATATCCAGAGCTGGGAGCGCGATAAGATTGAACTGACATCGAGCTGGACACTGCCACAGCTGCCTGATCCTACGTGGATCAAGTGGTGGAGCTGGTTCTTGGCCATCTTCGATAGCGTCGATGGCGCGTGCAGCCGAGGCCGGATCAAAGTCAATTCCATGACGGGGCTCTCTACAGATGGAGGGAACTTCTTGTCCTCGCAGGTCCATAGCGACAATACATGGAGCTGAGCTGCAGAGTATGCTTGCGTGGTTCAGCCAAAGAGCACTGCGCAAAGTATAATCTCGGATGCCACGCAGCAACAATGCCGCATACATTATTTGGATACTGTACAACCTATTATCCTGTGGCATTATACAAGCTGTGTATCTCACGTCAATGAGAGAAGAGCCTTCGTCTTCTGATCTCTGGTATCGCAATAATCAATTATGTCCCGATCCGTGAAACGCCACGCTCAAATCCATATTCCCTGGCAGCTCGCATTAATGATGGCCCCGGCTGAACTCGCCATGAGATGCGATAGCATCTGCCCTTTCTTCGAACCCTCCGATAGACATGCTACGTCTGTAATGCTGCTTGGATCCCAATCTGTTGCTCGCCGGCAACGGCATCCGCGTCTTCTTCCTCGTCATCATTATCAGCAGCAATATCAATGCCAGGATCCGGTATGACAAAGTCCAGCGACATGAAGCCTGTCGTTCGTGGCCCGATGAGCTTCACTTGTCGCCCTTGCTTCTGCCTCTCCTCATTCCACATCGCGATCCAGCCCTCCAGCACCTTCTCGCCAGCTTTTGCGCCAGTGAAGCCCAGATCGTCCCAGAAGTATCCCGTCGCGACCCCAAGTATCGCATCTGCCCACGCGCGAAATGTGTGCGGGCTGAAAGCCTTCAGCAATATCGCATTGACGTGCAGAATCAAATCTCTGAATTCCTCGTCCGTGACTAGCGGGTCCAGTATTTCTGGATACAAGTTCGCGAACTGCGGGTACAGATCGCCAGCTATAAGGTAGTCTCTCTTCACTCGTATCACCCTCGTCTCTTCAAACTCCTGACTTTGAACGGCGCAGTGGGGGTTGGGGTGAGGGAAACAAGGATGTTGCGGTCCCCATTCGAACTCGTCGTCCTCTTCGTCCACGTCGCTGTCCCCCGCGTCGTCTCCTTGTGTCTCGCCCCGTCGCGCTCGTCTCGAACTGTGTATGCTCGCTGCTCGGCTTGCGGTCGACGGTGGCACCACTGGCTGCGCAGCCAGATCT
>ANSM01006997.1:0-52804 GCA_000347735.1 Cercospora canescens BHU | reverse complement strand
ACACCACCGACATGGCCACTGAGGTATGTTCGATCCTTCCACGCCGCCCGGCCAGGCTCCGAGGAGCACGCATTGCGCGACCTTCGCTCCGCCTCAACAAATCCCCTCAACACGCCGTGCGGTTGCCATGGACTGTTTGCTGACTTGTGACTGCCACAGCGCGAGAGGTACCGACTCGAACGACGTCGCGTCTGCTTCCGAGCCCCTCACTGACACCACCCGCAGCAAGACGTTCCTCGCACGACTGTGCGAGCAGGCTGAGCGCTACGATGGTACGTCATCCTCCCGCCCGTCGTCACGGGGAGGCAGTTGCTAACGGTGCGCGCAGAGATGGTTGGGTACATGAAGGTATGCCGGATAGAGCGTGATGGAATTGTGATTGACAGAAACTGACTGCTTTAATAGGAAGTCGCAAAGGTACACAGCTTTTCGATAAGCTATCGGTGCAGCTTCAGCAGCGAGGAACTGCACAGATGGCTTCCCCACAACGACGACGAACGATCACTGACACCTGGTGCAGCTCGGCGGTGAGCTCACAGTCGACGAGCGCAACCTCCTGTCCGTGGCCTACAAGAACGTGGTCGGCACGCGCCGTGCGTCCTGGAGAATCATCTCCAGCATCGAGCAGAAGGAGGAGGCCAAGGGCTCAGACAAGCACGTCGGCATCATCCGCGATTACCGCCAGAAGATCGAGACCGAGCTCGAGAAGGTCTGCCAAGATGTGCTCGATGTGCTCGACGACTCCCTCATCCCCAAGGCCGAGACCGGCGAGAGCAAAGTCTTCTATCACAAGATGTGCGTAGCCCCAGCATTGGAGCAACCAGCACCGATCCAGTGAAGCCAAATTGCTGACAGCAGGACAACAGGAAGGGTGATTACCACCGCTATCTCGCCGAGTTCGCCTCTGGCGAGAAACGCAAGACCGCGGCCACTGCTGCTCACGAGGCTTACAAGGTATGACTGCATCGTGTAACCATGGCCGCGCACAACAGCGACTGACGCGTGTCCTAGAACGCCACCGATGTCGCCCAGACCGAGCTCACCCCAACACACCCGATCCGCCTGGGTCTTGCTCTGAACTTCTCGGTCTTCTACTACGAGATCCTGAACTCGCCCGACCGCGCATGCCACCTCGCCAAGCAGGCCTTCGACGACGCCATCGCCGAGCTGGACTCGTTGTCCGAGGAGTCTTACCGCGACAGCACCCTCATCATGCAACTTCTGCGTGACAACCTCACCCTCTGGACCTCATCCGACGGTGGCGAGCCAGAAGCTGCTGCCGGCGAGACCAAGGCTGAGGAGAAGGCGCCGGAGCCAGCTGCCGAGCCTCCGACTGAGGAGGCCAAGCCTGCTGCTTAAGTCTGCTTTCGTCTTTTACCAGTCATCAGCGAGGTGCGCTTCATTTGGCGTTGGAGTGCGGGAGCGAGGACGAAGGATGCATCTTTCTCATCACCTCCTCCATCAGGTGGGATAAGAGACTAGCATGCGATGGATCAAAATGGAGAAGAAGACTTGCAACAAGACACCAGCGAAATCGACCTTGATGCCTGCGGCTCATGGATCTGAGAAGCGGAGACAAATGCAGTTTGCTTTCCTGATCACGCCCTGAAAAACCCCCCATATTGCGTTTGTTGCGAGCGGCTCGGCGGTACTCGATGTCTACCCATGAGTGCCTGTGTCTTTCGACTCTTATTGGCGATGTATGTATTTCTTAACGACAGCGCTCCTTGCACTGATGCATGGCCTCATCGGCATGACGGTGCATGCGGGTTGCTTCAGAGATGAGGATACCACTCAACTCTACTGACGGTCTCTACCAAAGCGAGCATATTAGGCAAGCGATGATATCACAAAAAACATTAAACAATACCTTCCCTGTGTCGTTGCCTCGTCTTTGACCCGATCTGCGCGGCTTGTGGAGACGCCGCCTCTGCGAGCTCCGTCTACAGAAATTGGTCGTGCTTACCTTGAGCAGCTCTCATTTTGGTCAGCGAAAAGACAGAAGAGCGGTTCTGATCAAAGCTTAACGAGGATATGTTCAGCCCCGAATGCGAAACTCGTTCTCAAGGCGTTTGTGGCGGCGTTCTCTGACACGTCCTCCCACATTCGAGCTGGCGAACAAGATTACTTGCGTACAGCCGCATCGATTCACCTGCCATGCCTTCCCTATCATCACTTCCGTCGGAAATTGCCTCGCGTAAGTGCAATTCGACGTGCAGGTCAAAACAGACCAACTACTTTGGAAGATTTACATGCCTGACTGAGATCTCGAAACGAAACAGCCAGTGCGATGAGCGACGAGAAGATAAGGACAGGACATGTAACCACGAATGGCCACACTGCGGAACATGTGAAGCAGATCCAGGACGAAGCAAGAACAGTCAATCAGGCTTCAGAACGACCAGAAGTTTTTGGTTGGAGCTTTCAGGATCACACCGGAAGGCTTCAGCTCGAATATGCTTCACCTGAGCACGAACGGAGGTTGCAGGAAGCTCGTCACAAAGGTAATAATGACGGGATATGCGCGGAAGTGAGCGGATCTCGGGGGAACAGCAGAAGTTTCAAGGGGCCACAGCGAATGAGGGAGTGGGTAGGGGGAAAGTCAGTTGCACAAGAAAGAAGCTTTTCATGTTACGATAATTACGATACGTGGCGAAACCATCCTTCTCATCGTCCAAGACAACCGTGATGTTGTCCTGAGCAGATATGAAAGAATTCAAAGAAAAGAAATGTCCGTCAGTGATTAGTCCTCCAACCGCCACTTGAAAGCAAGGCAGAGAAGGGTGGAGTAGACGAGGGCCTGCTAAGATCCCCTCCAAGTAAATGGAGTTCTTCTTCCACTGATTGAGATGAAGTAGCTTGGAGGCTATGTGTATGAGCCGGAAAGCAGGCAAATCGTGGTGTAGAGAAAATTCCCCCGGTAGCGAAGGACTCGTGAAGAGTTTCGTTGATAGAGTGGCATGCCTTGCCGTAGCGCTGCTCCTCAGCTCGCGGACGCTGACTGAAGTGTCTGCTCGAGGGCACTGTCTCTTCAAGTCTGTGGCATGAAGAGGCGACCGCATGATGGCATTACTTTGTCTTGGACGTAGCAGCTTACTGGATGATTGGGGGCTGTAAGTCCACGGCGATGATTCAGTGAGCTAGGCATCGGAAGAAAATCGCAAGTGGCCGCCCTGAAAGGACGGATGATACTGCATGTGGCAGTCTTCGCAGAATGCAGTGACATTGCATGTGGCAGTGATAGAATTGGGCAGCATGGACCAGTCTCTGAATGAGATTGGTCAACAAGTGCCCCTTGGTAGAGTGATTCATGAGAGGTCTCCGCTGTGGGGAAGTCTGCAATGAATGAGCACAGAGGCATCATCTAGACCCGGAGATACTGCATGTAGCAGTCTTCGTAGAACACAGTGATACTGCATATGGCAGTCGTAGAAAGCCCCAGAGATACTGCGCATGGCAGTCCTCGTGGAACATTGAGTGCTGCACGAGGCAATCTTGAAAGATCAGGCACAGAAACTTGCACGAAGCGAATTCTGTGGACCGGTGTATACTGCGCAAGGCAGTCTTGGAGGACTCGGAGAAACTTTGTCCAGCCGTGTTGGCTTGATTGCACAAGCGGTGTCCTTGTAAATCTGCGCCATGGCAGTACTGGTGGAGACTTGAAAGCCCAACAATCTTGGAGCTTTTTTGTATAGTCATGAAGACAGCACTTGCTGTAAGGCGAGTCATGAGCCTCAGATGTCGAATAGGATGAGGGAGGTCATGTTGGGAGTCGCATAGAGTCGGATCATGGTGTGCTGGTGCGGAGGGCGAGGAAGGGAACGCGAGTGCGCGCAGGTAAGAAGAGAGGGGTGTGAGGAAACGAGATCGAACTCAAAGAACACCATGCTCGACGAAGAAGAATTAACGCTGTAAGAAGTAACAGAGAGGACGAACGTGAGACTCTGAAATTTGAACTGGACAGCTCGCAAGGCGCTTGTAGCACGCACTGACCATATTCCTTGGCACCGCTGGAGACTCGTCAAAGTCGGCTGCGATTCGCGCGAACTTCTCTTCTCTTTCTTCTTTACACACATTCATACCTAGAACGCATAATCAACCATCAGACCTGATCCTCCGTGGACTGGCTGGTCATATTGGCGTACTTGAATAAACTCGAAGCGTCTTTAGGCCTTCCCGCCGAGCTCATTGGTAACTCTTTGCGTCGTGGTTGGAAGGTCACCTGCGTTTTTGCTTCACATTTCCACGACTGATGGATAGTATCGAGATGTGCGATTGCACGGGCGTGAGAGCGGCATGGATCTGCTGTGATCCACAGCAAGATGTGACGAGATTCGGTGCATTCGGCGCAGCTCGCATTGCCAATCTGGCATTAGACGTGTAAACCCATGGATACGAAAACGGAGATACAGCAAGGAAAATCACGACTACAGAGTACCACGATGGAATCTATCGGGGGGCTCAAGGTCACATCGTGCTCACTGTTCATGAAACGAGAGCGTGGTCAGCTACTGGAGCAGGCAACTGCACTTTGCGATATTGTATGCGCCGCGCATCATGTCTCGGGTATCCATTTGATATTGCACAGCTTGAGTACGTGAGAATCATTCCTTTGGTATTGAACTCAGAGCGCGAAGCTGGTGTAATTCGCGATTCGCGTCGCATTTGTGAAGACTTTCGCTTTCAGTGAACTCAGTCACTGCATACATGCCGATGCCAAAGCCATAACGCCAGGTGCTGCCGCTACCCGCTGAAAGTGTCCTCAATTCATGACTGCCATCATCCCCTGGCTTTGATCCAACTTCGCACCCCTTCGTCCATCCGCGCTTATCTCAGTCTGCGGGCCTCACGCTCGGATTCGAGGAGGCAGAGGATGTCGTCCTCGCGGACTGCCGCAACAGTCAGTATTTGTCCCCTTTTTCCTGCAATCTTGCACAATTTGATCCTTACCTGGGCCCTTGACGTTGCGGATAATGCTACGAGTGGTATCGTCCATGAACTCGACGCGGACCTGGGTCACACCTCCACGAGAGCCTGCATTCTGTCAGATTCTGCCTCTCTTCCTCCTTTTCGCACTCAATCTATCGAATATCGCATACCGGTACGGCCGAGGACACGGGTGACCTTGACGAGCTTGACTGGGACCCTGCGCGCAACCCGTCAGTTTTCTGGTTCTCTCGTCCTCATCCTGCACCTTCTCGGAGCGACTGACTTTGCGGAATCCATCTTTGCAGTTGTGTGATCGGTGGGAGGTGGTTTCAGTGGTGATTTGACGTGATCGTGCTGCGAGATGGTCGGTCTGCTGGGAGTATCACGGTGCTAGTGTGGGCTTTGCCAGACGTAAATTTGAAGACTTGGCAGAGGCACGCTAAAATTCGGGTAAGCTTTGATTATGGCCTAAGGCACCCACGCAACTGAACGGAAGCTGGTGAACTTTTGCTGGATTGCCATTGGAGCTTCGAAGGTTAAATCGAAGGAAATCCAAATCACTTGCGCAGTTTCGTGCTCGCCGACATCCATTCGGTGCGTGTTATTCGCTGTTCGTTGCTGTCGCAGCTACCAGCCAACGGTCAAGCCGTTGTGTGTTGAGTTGAAGGGCCAACAATCGGCCCACGTGGGAGTAGAGACCGGTTGACTCACCTTCTCTCTCCATTTGACGGCGTCCTGCAGAACACCGCAGCGCGACAGCTTGCAGCAAATAGCCTCAGCCAGACCGCCAACGAGACCGCCTCATCCTGTTGTGCTAGCACTGCCGCTTACCTGTGTGCGACACTGTACCCACTTTTTGCAACTTTCTTTTCACAATGGATCTCGTCAACCAGTATGTCTCTTTCCACCTAACCTGACACATACATCAAAATGGGCGCGCAACAAGAGAATCCGCGGGAAGCCATGGAGAGGCGGTTTAGCCGCTCTCTGCCAACTTTGACTAACACCATTGCCAGCCTCAATGATCGACTGCTGTTCGCCGTGCCAAAGAAAGGCCGGCTAAATCAACAATGTCTGGATCTATTGGCCGGTTCAGATATTCAGTTCCACAGACACAATAGGCTGGACATTGCCCTCGTCAAGAACCACCCCGTGGCTCTGGTCTTCCTTCCGGCTGCTGACATTCCAACGTTCGTCGGAGAAGGCCGCGTGGACCTGGGAATCACTGGACGAGATACCGTTGCCGAACATGAAGCTGTCGTGCCTGGTACTGAGAGCCACGGGATTGAGGAGATTATGGACCTCGAATTTGGACGATGCAAACTCCAAGTCCAAGTGCCTGAGAAGGGCGACATCGAGACACCCGAACAGCTCATCGGCAGAAATGTTGTCACTAGCTTCACTGGTCTGACCGAGGAGTATTTCCGACAGCTCGAGAGCAACGGCACACAAACCAACGGAAACGCCGAGAAGACCAAGCTGAAGACCAACGTAAAGTTCGTCGGCGGTAGTGTGGAAGCTGCTTGCGCTCTAGGAGTCGCAGACGGAATCGTCGATCTGGTCGAATCTGGCGAAACCATGCGAGCTGCTGGCCTGAAAGCAATCGCGACAGTCGTCGAGTCCACTGCGGTCCTCATCCGGTCAAGACAGCCTTCAGACCCGAAGCTGGTCGAGATTATCGCAAACAGAATCCGCGGTGTCATCACAGCACAGAAATATGTGCTCTGCACGTACAACGTGGAGCGCAAGAACCTAGAACAGGCGAGGAACATCACGCCTGGCAAGCGCGCACCTACTGTCAATTCGTTGGAAGAGGAAGGCTGGGTCGCTGTGCAGGCGATGGTGTTGAGGAAAGACATTGCGAACGTGATGGATGCTTTGCAAGCCATCGGTGGAACCGACATCTTGGTGACAAAGCTTGAGAACTCGCGGACTACATAGATTGAGACTGCATAGAATTATGTAATGAAGGGACGAAAATGTCTGGTTCCTGTTCGGCCTGTCGCTCGAGAAAGTCTTCAACAATGTCATCAGGCTTCCCGATGATAATCTGATTCCTGCCAGTTTGAGTCTAAGCTATGAGATTTCCCTAGTATCGAGCTATTCTTAATACTCTGCTGCCAGCATGCTGTTGACCCTCGCGTGTTCTGCACCTGAAACGGCAGCCAGCGCGGTGAGATTGAGTACTATGTGGCCGGCTGCGTGAATAGCAGCTCCAAGATCTTACTGGCACTTTTATCACACTTGTCGCTCGCATGCCGGGCATGAGTGCTTCGCCAGTACTTGAATGCATGTTACTGATGGTCGTCGATGTTAATGGTCGTGTCTGTTTTTTCTGGCTGCCGTGTGGTGGTTCAGTACCGTAAATGAAGGTCCAGAGTGCGTCAAGGCTGTATTCCCGACAACAGAAAAGCTACGTTGTATCTCTGTGGCCGTGCTGTTCCATTCGCAATCGTCTGCACGCTCCGCATCTGGCTTGAGAGGTGCTCCTCCAGTGGCGCGTCTCGTGTTTCGCAAAGCGGGTATCCAGCAGCTCATTCATCGAAGCACTTTCCGGAAAAGGAAATGTGGGCAGACGTGAGTTGGTAGGGTTAAAGGGGTCGATCCGTGAGCGATGCGGCGTGGGTGATGAGTTCCTGGGGCGACGAGCTGGATGCACGGCGCTATTATCTGTATGACCGGCGGTAAGCTGTGTCATGCTGACGCCTCACTGGAGCGGAGGGAGATGTCGCGGGAGGGCCTTCAAAGCCAGCGTCTTCTCTCTGTCTCGATTCGACCTGCCTGTCTTGAGATGGACGAGCAACAGCGCCATTCGATGCGCTGGAGTAATTCTCGTGGCCTGCAGATCTTCGTTCCTGGCCTTGCTGTGGTGCATAGGGCAGGTTAAGCCCTGGATCATACCGTGGGTCTCGCTGTGCTCCGTACGGGGCCCCCTGCTGGAGAGGTCCACCATCGGAAGTCGGATCGAGATCTCGCTCGTCTATGTATCTCGCGTACGGATAACTTGACGGCAGGCTGCTTGAAACAGCACCGCCAACGATATTGTTAGCCACTGATCGGTCGTTGCGCCAGGCAGCGTGAGGAGGTGGGCGCTGGTCGCTCAAAGCCTGCAAGTCGCGAAGTTCTACATCGCTCTTAGTGGAAGACACATTCATACGTTGCGACACTTACGTACGCTGGATTGAGACGTCCTGGAGGTAGCGTTCCATGTCAAGTTGCTCTGCAGCAGGGTACGGTGAGGCAACGTAGGGTGAGTGGGGTGCGGTCGGACGGCAGCGGTGGCAGGCATTTGGCACTCCGGAGGCGGAGGCGGAGGCACAGCGTCTGCACACTGGGAATGACGGTGCTGTCGACATGGTTCTGACCGCGTTGATCGAGTTGTCCTCGAAGGGATGGGATCCTGGGACGCGTGAGTGCTGTGTGTCAGTGTACATTTGAGCAGTAGGCAGGTCTTATAAAGACCGTACGGCGCTCGTGGGATCTTTGTGAAACAAGTTGTGCGACGTCGTCGACAAGCAACATCGAGTGAAGCTCTTGCAAATCCAGCTACAATCCGAAGTCCCACTTGCCACGAAGAGTGAGCGATGCCCTGGTCCACATCTCATGTCCCGTGCACAGGGCGACCGGGGCAGTCGATATGACATCGCTATTGCTCGAGCCACCATCTCCAAGTGACGAAGCGGGTTTCCTGGGCCGGAACTGTAATCAACACGCTGTCGCCGTGCTCTGAGTTTGCCGTGGTGAGACCGTATCTATGGCCTGAGGCTTGGGTGCCGACGGTCAAGTCATCCAAACCCGACCTGGTCGAATCACATCTATCCAACCCTGACTGTGAAACGAAGACTAGGCCAGTAGCGCCGCCGAAGACATCTTGTTTGACGCGTGCCGCACCGCTCGAGTCTCTTTACGACGCTAATCCCGACGCCCTTTGCCGAACAACAACGATAGGCTGTGACACTCTTGTCTTGATTCTGCCCAAAGCGGGAGGGCGCGGCGGGAGGCCGCTGCTACCGTCGGGAGCAATGGTAAGGCGAGGGGCGTGGAGCTTGCAAAAGTGATGAGCAAAGAGACATCACGTGGAGCATAGTCCCAGCTAAGTCATCTTGTCGGTGAAATGTTCTGCAAGGTTCAGCAGCCTAGAGAGTGGGCGGGTGAGTCGTGTCTCCAATAGAGAGGGGAGGATTGAGGGAGGCACACTCCCGGAGGGCGACTGAGCTTGATATCTGACCACCGACGTCCACTCAATCTGTCGGGTTCTTCCACACCATCAGATTTCAGTCTTGCATCAATGGCGCACAGCAGCCATGCATTCATGCCACGGCACGCGGGAGACGCGGGGTCTTTATCGTTCGCTTCAGCCTTGCAGCCGAGGAGGATGTAGACGGCTCCACACTTGATCAGCAACATGCTCCCGTACAACCAGGAACACATGCTCGCACATGTGAGTGAGCTTGATGTAACGGCAAGACTGTCTTCATCCGTCAGCCTTATGTGGCCCCCACGATTCGGATATAGTCGTCAGCCCTTTCTGGGATTTCAAGTCCGTTGACCATTGCTGACGATGTAGTGTCGTCCATCAGCTTCGCACTTGAAGCGTTCCAAGGGGATGTTTTCGTTCATCATGCTATAGATGCCGATTGGGCTGGGCAGAGCCGCACCCGCGGTCCTACATGGCGCAATAGGTACAGCATACCTTTCCAGACCACCAAGTTGACTGGCCTTGAAGTTGAGCCAATTCATGAGAAGCTAAGCATCTTGGCGAAGGGATTCTGGTGCCTTCGACTCCTCGCACGACAAAGCTTGCTGGCACATGCGTCGGGACATGAACGGTGTGCACTTCGCCGTTTCAACTCAGAACTTCGAAGCAGACAGAATCGCGCTCGACGCGTCGCTACTTTCCCGTCTCGCGTAGACCAGCTCGCATCAACCGAGACGAAACGATGTGGACTGATGCTCAGACCGCGAGATAGACCTGTGTTTGCGCTGAAGAGACAACGACTTGAAGGCGAAGAATCATGATCCCACGTTGACCATACTGTCTTTGAGGCTCTTGAGAACGTCTTGCAGCCGCGCCGCAGTGCGATGATGCCAGGCATGCATCCATACAAGCTTCATTCCCTCCAATAAGGTATTCTGCCCTTGAAGGGCTTGAGCTCGGTAGACACGAAATAGTATCTTGAGGGGTGAGGTTGTTGCCGCGAAGCAACAGGCAAGGATGGCTCAACCGGGAAAAGTGAAACCGCTTCTTGGCGTCCACGGCATCGTTACGGTGTCACCATCGAGGTCTACGAAAGATTACACTTATTGAGGCAGTGAGATGCCAAGGTCTGCGCAGATGAGGCCTTCCATCGGCTTGTGCCCCGCGAAGCTGGCTTGTGTTTGTAATGCAACGTGTACTTGCAAAGTGATGGATGACGCTGGCTGAGGGGCATTTGACAAGGCCCAAGAGCTCTCCTTCTAGATTGAAACGTGTAGCAATGATGATGGAAAGCTCCAGACCGCGCTATTCGACGACCTTGTGACGCAATCTAGCTTCAATTCAGACTGCACTTCTCTCGAGAGGTTCCAACTTATTCTAACAGACACTGACAATTTTTCGCAACCAACATCGGCCACAATGTCTTCAAGCATCAAGCCGCTCATTCTCCACGCCCATGGCACCGGCCCAAATCCTTTCAAGATTGCAGCAGCACTAGAGTCGTTGAATGTTCCATACGAAGTGAAGCTCTGGCAATTTGGTGACGCTCCAAATGGCGTCAAAGGACCTCAATTCACCAAGATCAACGAGAATGGCCGTGTTCCAGCCCTCGAAGACCCAAACACTGGTGTCACGAGCTGGGAATCTGGCGCCGTGATGAATTACATTCGCCGGGTGTACGACAAGCAGAAAAAACTTGGTCCGAGATCCAGCTCCGAACAGGACATTGTGGATTTTGAGAAGTGGGAGTACTTTTTGCTATCGACTCTGGGACCAATGATGGGTACGTGCGTTGTGGCGACAGCTAGGATGGAGTCCTAACTGCAGTCATTGCTGACTCCATTGTCTGTAGGTCAAGTCAACTGGTTCCGACACTACCACTCTTCCAAGAACGACGATGCGCTCAAGCGTTATGAGGAGCAAGCGTATCGCTGCTTCAGCGTACTCGATGGCCAGCTAAAGAAACATGGCGGGCCTTTCATACTCCCAGGCGACTCAGCTTCAGCTGTAGATTTCCACTTCTACCCATGGGTTTACCAGCATGGTTTTGCAGGACTGAGCATGGACTCTTATCCAAATGTGAAGAAATGGTTGGAGCAAGTGTCCGCATTGCCTGAAATCAAAGCCGCTTATGAGAAGATCCCGAAGGGGAAAGAAGTGTAGAGGGATCGTTTGTAGAATCCTAGTCACAAGCCACATTGTCTCCGCCTCACCACGCATCACAAACCTCCAAGCCTCTCCAACCAGCTCGCCACACATCAACAACCACCAGCGGAGAATCGGGGGAACCACACTCCTCCAGTAGGAATGCAACAACGCATGCTGACCCGTCCCCATCTCGTGGTCTCTCCGCATTCTCCTCGTAATTACCTTTTCGGGCCAATACATCCCGAACCACGCCTAACCCATGCCCGACGGAGGCGCACATGCATCTCCATGTCACTTTTCCAGCATGACATCGGACAAATGGAACTGCCATGGAGTATGCTGGACCGAGTGAAAATAACCAACTTCTTGTGTTTCTTATTTCCATGTCTGCGTTACGTAAACTGTAGGTAAGCTTCAGAAGGGTATCATAGCTTCTCTCGCGAACAACCGCAATAGCCGTACCGTAGCCGATGCCATGGCCAGGATCACGATCACAACAGTTTATGGAGATGACCATGATGGAATGTACTGTATTGCCTGAGACTTAATTCATTGTGGGAAAGTGAGTGCATACGTCGTCACCCAACGCGGACCGCAGCGCGGATGGTAGTAAAGGTATCATCATCAAACGCGTTGCTTTCGTTAGAACCGTAGGAGCCAGACTATGCCTTTGCGATCTTACAGATTAAATCTGCCGAGTCAACGGAGTCACCCTCCTTGACGCTGAGGTCCTCGATCTTGCCAGAGTGAGGAGAAGAGATAACCATTTCCTGTGATCATTGTTAGCAACAGTATGCGTTAAAAGGCACATGTAATCGCTTACCATCTTCATTGCCGACAAGATGGCGATTGGGTCTCCCTTCTTGATCTCTCCGCCTTCCTTGACGCGGATTTCAACGACCATACCGCTCATTGGAGCCCCGACTTGACTGCTGTCGCCGGAGTCGGCCTTTGGACGGCTGGTATTCTCCACTGCAGCGTGCTTGTCTTGGACAGTGACTTGTCTCATCTCGCCGTTGACCTCAAAGAAGACCTCACGTTGACCAGTCTGGTCGCTGAGTGGTCCGGTAGCCAGCAGCTTGAGGATGAGCACCTTGCCCTTCTCAAGCTCGACGTGGAATTCCTCGCCGATCTCGGGCTTGTTGAGGAAGTACCTCGTTGGAAGGACTGAGAGGTCGCCGAATTGTGATGTCCACTTCTTGTAGTCTTCGAAGACCTTCGAGTACATGACGTAGCTGGCCACGTCGGTCTCTGAGCAGCCTCCGTACTTCTCCTTGAGTGTCTCGCGGACCTTGTCGAAATTGATTGGGTCGAGGTAGAGACCTGGTCGCTTGTCCATCTTTCTGCGGCCACGAAGTGCTTTCGATCGGAGTGGCTCTGGGAAGCCTCCATAAGGCTGACCCATCAGTCCTTCGAAGAACTCGAGCACAGAAGATGGGAAGTCCAACTCCTCTGCCTTCTCGTGCACGTCGTCGTAGCTCAAGTTGTTGGCAACCATGAACTGTGCGAGATCACCGACGACCTTCGAAGTGGGCGTGACCTTGACGATGTCACCAAGAACGTCGTTAGCCTGCTCGTAGGCCTTCTTGGTTTGTGCCCACTGCTCGCCGAGACCTTGCTGTGCAGCTTGGAAGATCAAGTTGGTAAGCTGACCTCCTGGGATCTCGTGCTCGTAGACTTCGGGGTCCGGCCCAGTCAACCAAGCCTCGAATGGTGAGTACAGCATGCGAATCTGTGCCCAATACGAATCAATTGCTCGCAGGTGGACTGGATTCAATCCAGACTCGAACTCGCTTCCCTCAAGGGAAGCAACAATGGCACCAATGCTTGGCTGGGAGGTGGTTCCAGACATGCTGTCTGTCGCAGCGTCAACGGCATCAGCACCAGCCTGGGCGCAGGCAACCATAGACGCTACGCCGGTGCCAGCAGAGTCGTGGGTGTGGACATGAATTGGAAGATCTGGGTACTTTTTGCGAATCGTGCCAACGAGCAAAGTGGCTGCCTTTGGCTTCAGCACACCCGCCATGTCCTTGATACCTGTAAAGCTCCTGTCAGTACATGCTTAATTTAGAGCGATCGCCCAAAGGCATCACTATCTCCACAAAGCCAGAGAGGTCGCTGCCCGTCAGCTTGGCTCCAGACACAACTGCGCCGCAGAGACCTGTTTGAGACACGAGACCTCTCTGTCGACTCTGAGTCAATAAAGATGCTCAATAATAACTTACCAAGAATATGAGCACCCATGGCCACGATCTTGTCGACACAGTCCATGTAGTACTCGAGGTTGTACTTCTTCTTGGGGTTCTGAGAGTAGAAAGGGTTAGCTAAGAGCTCGACTCTCCAACTGCATCACGGTGCTTCTGAGTCAATTTGTGCATTTTCAGTTTCTGTGAGGTCGCTGCAGCGTAGTCGCAGGTGGCGCAGTAGTATCTCTTGGAGTCCTTGTTCGTTTGATAAAGTAGCTTTTTGACGGGATCCTTCACTTCTTTGACGATGCCAGCTGCCTTGTTGATGTGAACTGGCAATTTTTCGTGGTTGCGCAACTGGTTTCCCGCGCCGAAGTTGACATCACAGACTTCGCAATAGAACTTGCGAGCCGCCAATGCCTTTTCTCTTTTCTTCTTTGCGTTTTGAGCCAGTTTCAAAGGCCCCGCTTTGGCTTGGTCCCGTCGGGAGTTCCTGAGCTTCCTTTCCTTGGCGATAGCATTGACTTCTTCGGTCGACAAGTTGGCGTCGAGACCTTTGACGCCCTCCCGAAGAGGAGAGTGGCCGCAGCAGCCGTCATACTCAAATTCGTCGTGAGACCAGTCGCGGAGCTTTGGCATGCCGTAATCTTTGGACCGATTGTGCATGGCAGAGAGCCGAACACTGAGGACCGCTTCAATAACCAGGAAGACAGCTTGGGTCGTTGGGATCTTCGAGGCAGCTGGTATCTCGCACCAGGCGAGCAGGCCATTGAAAGTGATAGTATAACCATCATTGACAGCTTTCTGCACCCACTTGGGTAGACTCTCGAGCCTCCTGTACTGGCCGAATCTGGTCGTAACGCCGGATCTTGTCTCAAATCCGGTGCCGATGTAGATCTTTGGACGCAATCCAGGTTTCTCGAGCACCAGTACGTAGCAACCGAAAGACTTGGTGGCAGATGTAGGGCATTTCTTGAAACTGGCGATAGTCGGTGGGGTGCTGGATTGAAGCTGGCTCAAGAGTTCTGGAACGAGTGACACGTTGGCAGCATTGAATGCATCCAGCAGCGCTTCTTGAGTGGGGAAGACCTTTTTCAAGGTGGGATTGAACAATTTGTCGCTGGTGAGTGAGAAGCATCACCACAGTGAGGTCTCCAGATCATCTGAATCTGCTGGAAGTGAGAGCACTGGTGCCATGGCTGTAGATGCGGTGAGGGTGGCAGAAACGACAGTGCTGATAGCGAAAGCAGCGATGTGGTTGAGTGTAGCTGTAGTTGCGATCAGGCCGGCAGAAACGACAGTGCTGGTGGCGAGAGCAGCGATGTGGTTGAATGTAAACCAAAGACATTCCTGGCAGCGAAGGTGACTGCATCTTGGGCACTGATGGTGCCTGGAGTATGGAGGAGGAAGGCGCGATGCCAGAACCCGGAGGAAAGACCACCCTGGAGGAGGAAGGTGCTTCGCGCAAAGACGCGTCCCCGACGTGATGCACCTCACTTGAGGCGCAACAAGATTAAAGCACACACACTCACGACACTCAGAAGCAGTTAAATGAAAGGGATTGACTTACCAAAATATCTCCAGAAAAGCACACGGTCCCTTCAGCGACACCTCCAGCCTTGAGAACAGCCTTGACACCGACTTCGAGTTGGTTCATATCGTTGAGAGCATCGAAGACACGGAAAATGTCCATGCCGTTCTTCTTCGCCTGCTCACAGAAGTGGTAGATGGCATTGTCTGGCAAAGACGAATAAGCCACACCGTTGGCGCCACGGAGCAGCATCTGGAAAGGAATGTTTGGCACAGCCTTTCGCATCTTCCTGAGGCGGTCCCAAGGGTCCTCGTAGAGGAAGCGCATTGCCACGTCGAAAGTAGCTCCACCCCAGCACTCCAGTGCCCAGGCATTGCTCAAAGCATAGCTGGTCTCCTTTGCAATGTTGAGCAGATCGATGGTCCGCATTCTCGTGGCAAGGAGCGACTGGTGGGCGTCACGCCATGTGGTATCCATGATCAGACAGCCCTTGTTCTGTCTGACGGCCTTTGCGAAGGCCTCTGGACCTTGCTCTGTGATGATGTTTCTCCAACCCTTCTGGCATGGCCCATCAAGCTCCAAAGGCTTGCCATCGTCGCCCGCCAGCGTTGGAATGACTGCATCGCCCTTGAACTTTGACTCGCCAATTTGTCCAATAACTTGTGGACCGTTGACGATGAGCTCTCCGAGGTAGCCCAGAAGCTTCTGTGCGCGATTCTGGCTGCCAATGAGGTTGAACAGCTCAGGGGTGTCGTCGATGAAGGTCGTCCAGCAAGTACCATCGATGAAGGTGGGGTGTGTGAGGAGCGAGGCGAGGAAAGGAATGTTTGTCTTGAGACCACGAATGCGGAATTCAACCAACGCACGCAGCACCTTTCTGCGAGCGATCTCATAGCTGTGATATGTCGTCAGCCGTTGTCCCAGCCAAATCATCGAGTCCCACCCAAATGGTGGGGCACGCAATTCCGCAGCAACAGGAGAAGGAAAGGCCTTTGCCAGCTATTCAACTTACGTGGAGCCGTGGCAAGTGCACTTGACCAGCATAGAGTCGTAGTATGGAGTGATGACAGCTCCCGAGAAGCCGTTTCCACCATCGAGTCTGAACATCCAAATTAGCTCGCTCATATTAAAGGTCGCAGTTCCATGATCTTACCGCACTCCATTTCCACCAGCCGATCGAATGAGAGGTTGTCAGTAATGCTTCTCAAAAGCGTTTGGGTCTGTAAACTTACTAGACTTCGATCTTTCCCGTGTCCGGCTTGAAGCCCTCAGACGGGTCTTCGGTAGTGATACGACACTGAATAGCGAACCCTCGTGTTGAGATCCTGTCCTGGGTGAGGCCGAGCTGTGCGAGCGATGCTCCCGCGGCAATTTGGATCTGTGCAGCAACAATGTCGATACCAGTGATCTCTTCGGTAATGGTGTGCTCGACTTGAATACGTGGGTTGATTTCGATGAAGTAGTGGCGGTTCTCCTGGTCAACCAAGAACTCGGCAGTACCAGCGTTGCGGTAGTTGGCTGATTTCGCAAGTCTGACTGCATCGTTCAGAATTGCATCGCGAGTCTCTTGTGGCAGGTCCTTAGCCGGGGCCAGCTCGACGACCTTTTGGTGACGACGCTGGACAGAGCAGTCACGCTCGTAAAGATGTACAACGTTTCCGTAGTTGTCTCCCAGCAGCTGCACCTCAATGTGCTTTGGTCGGTACAAGAAACGCTCGATGAAGACTGTGCCGTTGCCGAAGGCCGATTTGGCTTCCGAGGTAGCACGCTCGAAGGAATCTTTCAGGTCTTCTTGCTTCCAAACGACACGCATTCCACGGCCACCACCGCCGAATGCTGCCTTGATAATGATTGGAAAGCCGTACTCGTCTGTGAATTCCTTCGCCGCCTCGAACTTCGCCACAGGTCCCTCGGTACCGGGAACAGTCGGAACATCAGCTTTCGCGGCAAGGTTTCGTGCAGAGACCTTGTCTCCGAGGTCGTTGATGGTCTTTGGCTCAGGACCGACCCAGATGATGCCTGCAGCCTCTACGGCCTTTGCGAATTCGTAGTTCTCACTGAGGAAACCGTAACCAGGGTGGATCTAGAGCAGCGAGTCAGCTTATGCCGAATTTTGATCCGAGTCACAGGGTGAGCTCTTTCTCGCACACCGCCAAGGGCTGATCGAGATCAAAGCCATTGTCCAGGTCGCACGAAGACTCACCATATTGACGCCATGCTCCTTTGCGATTTTGATGATGGCGTCGCCGGCCAGGTAGGCGCCCACAGGGGTGTATTCTCCTCGCTTTCCAATGACATAAGCCTCGTCGGCCTTCTGTCGGTGCATCGAGAGGCGATCCTCATGACTGTAGACGGCTACTGTTTGCAGGGACAGCTCGTGTGCGGTACGGAAGATGCGAATGGGGATTTCTCCTCTGTTGGCGACCAGAATTTTGTTGAGCTGCATGATGGAAGAGTTCGCCCGCAGCCGCTGGTGGACTGTGTTCTTCTGGTGGTGGGTCTCGCCATGAGGGTCTTGAGTGCCAAAGTCTCCGTCCTCAATGGCAGACTCATCGCGGGCGTTGGAGTCAGACATGGTGGGCGAGTAGCTAGCTCGATCTCACGACTGAGACCGTTCGTGCTGCTGCTGCTGTTGCTGCTACCCCGGACGCAGAATCGGTTGAAGAAGGAGGGGGCAAACGAGCTTCTTCAGCTCGTGACTCTGCAGAGAGGAGTGCAGAAGAAAAGTTGGGCGGCCTAGTCAAAAGAATGGCCGTCGACGATCTGGGAGCTCGGCGAGCTATGACGGTGGGGAATGCGCGCACGGATGACCGAATACGGTGACAGGTCCTCGGGTCTCACGATAAGGCTGCGTGCGCTGTTAATCCCGGCGCGGTCGGTCTCCCTCAGGCACCCGCCCTGATCTGTGGACGTGAATCGATTGTCTAAGGCGGGACTGTGGATATGGAGACGGCGGAGCTGCGCGAGTAGGACGAGGAGAATTTGTATTGCTGCTCACGCGGAAGAGCTGTGCAGCAGACAGACGGACAGCACGACGCAGAGGCCACGTCAACGCCGACAACAGGGACGGGGGAAGCATTTCCCAGGCCTGGTTACCTTGGAGACACCTCCGCACACTGTCACGACTTTGTTGGTTTTGATCGAGCACCTTGGCCCGAGCCTGACCGCGCTGCCAAGTCGTGCCCGGATGTGGTCGAAGCAAGCCGGTGCTTTTCGCAGTCATGCGAGCACGCTGCGGAAACCTCTTCCGCTTGACCGCCGCAACACACATGCAGGTACGCAGGCGGTGCACCCACGCTCGCTCCTCAACTGCTGCCACCATGGTGCTCCAGACAATGTGCGGGACATGCCATGAGGGGACGCGTTACCCACGACGCTGCCTCAGTGCTCGATCATCGTGTCACTGCTGGAGCTCCCTCGACCGGCCTCCCACGCTCTCCGTTGCACATCTCGTTGCACTGCATGGGGGCATGCCACCACGCTCGGTGTGAGATTCGATGACCGCCGATATCCGGGTGTACCAGGTTGGGGCAGCCTTCGTCCATGGACAGATTGGGGGGCGTCTTTCCAGCATCGCTGCGCCACTGAAGTCAAGCCCGCCACACCTCCCGATGTTGCGGCCAACGCAAGCATCGATGAAACGTTCCATGGGTGCAGTCCAAGCGGTCCACGCAGCCGCCAAGGAGGAATATCATCATATCGAGTCCGGACGAGCATTGGCATTGACGCATATCTGTAGCCAAGTGACGTTGAAACATCTCGAGACAGCCGCTATTCGCTGTTGTAGATGCAAGTGTCCTTTCTTTTCAGCACGAGTCGGATGTGCATAACCTTGTCTCGACTTCAATCGGCTGACATACCGCAGCCTCGACATTGCTCGGAACTTGCACTAGCATTCAAAGTAAGGAAAGAGGTACGACCAGTTTCACGCCTTCCTTCGTGTTCATAAAGTGAGCATTGCTATTTGCATCAGTCGTAGCACAATCACTTTATTGGTATCCCCGACTCAGATATCGTTGGTGCAAAATGACTGGAAATGTGAAGCTCAAACGCGAATGCCACGCCGGTCACTTTACACGGCGCAGCCTCGAGATTTCTGCCTTGGACGAATTCCCCGTCAAGAAGATAACACCGAGGATGAAAAATGCCGCACAGACGGCAGCCACGATAAGTGTGTCCGTCATAGATGGAAGGTGCAATGTACGAGTCAGCAAACATCTTTGATCACGCGATAGCAGCTTTCACTTCGAGACTTGCTATCGTGATAAGGAACCTTCACTCTGGGGGCTTTTGCTGAAAGGGTACCCGTAAAGCTTGTGGCTCCAGCTTCAGCTCCTGCAATCAATCATGATTTGAAAAGAGGTATGATTTCGGCCTGACACTGAGGCAGGTAATTCACAGAGACAATCTGCGCGATTGCGATATAGATGGTAGCCGCTCAAGGCCTGCGTGAAATTGAGATATACAGTGCCACTCGACAGATCAGACGCAGGCAACGCTGTTTGCTGTCCGAGCAGTGTTGCTTGCATACCGAAATGAGCTCCAAAGCTGGAAAGAATCTGATGTCCAGCTCCACCGCAGGCGAGGATGCTGCTGAAACTCACAAAAGCATTGTCGCATCCCACGATTGCGATGATAATACTGCCGAGAAAGGATACGATCATCAGACTAACAGATACGGTGTTTTGTCGACAATTGATTGCGTAGCGCTGACGCTCGGGACACCTTGGCAAGTAAAAGAGGACAATGTTGAATATCCGCTGTCAGTGGCTCCATACTGTAACACGAGTCAGCACAAGTTCTTCAACGTTATTCAGAAGCAGAAGACTGGTCCCACGCTACTGGCCGAAGATAAGAACAACCACTTGGGCACGCCACACTTGCAATCGTGCGCTGGCGATGCAAACGTGGGGAAATGATCGCATGATCTTGCTCCCCATATCGAATCTCCGTCGATGTGGGCGAAAACGCGACGATTGTCGCATAGAGCCCTATAATGTGGCCGCTGCCTTGAGGCAATTGGCTGCCTTCCGATTGTATTGCTAGCAGCAGGCAGACGATCATCGGCAAGAGGACCCAATCCTCTCAGATGTTGAAGTGCTCGAGCTTGGCTTTCAAACCGTCTCTGGAAAAGGCGTTGGCCAGTGACGATATGCTGTAAGACTTGCAGGTCAAGGAAAGTGTGATGATTTCGAGAAGCACCTTGATGTAGACGCTATTCCGGGCGTACTGAGTACGTCCTCGCCGAGGTCTTTCTTTCGTCGCAGAACACCCACCACGATCGCCATGGTCCATGACGAGTACGCATGTCGCTCTCAAGCAGTCAGTCATTCTTCTACGCGAGACAGACCATAGACAAAGAACGTACCACTTTTGGTCCGAACTGCTCCGGTTCCCGGACACACTAGACACAATTCTTGCGTATATCGGCCAACCATCAATGCTGACCGCATTCCCACACGATCAACGATACACCCTCAAAAACATCCGCAGCACTCAGCCCAGTCACCACCCTTCCAGCAATCAATAACCAAATTTCGAGAGTGGCCATCTCAATAATAACCGCACTTTGCATCAAGGCAGATACAAACTCCCAAAACGTCGATGGAACACGCAAGTTGCGAGCAAATAATCAGAACCATATCTTCACTCATCTTTAAGCGAGTCAGGTCCATTCGTGACCCTCGAAAATGGCGAATCGCCGTGGTAGTGCTGTTTCGAGAAGGGCAGAAGACAGAAAGAACCAAAGCCGTCAAGATGAACCACCGTCTGTGTCGGAGTAGGTCGCTCACAAGTCTTTCGAGCCGCGATAGTCGAAGCTGGTTAATGAGGGCGATCGTCCTTCCGTGGTCGATTTGAAAGAATCTTCGTCGCAATCACAGGTGGCAATTCGTTGGGGTTATTTCAAGACAAGCCTCCTTCCTGGGAGATCGCTCCCTTTTGACTGTGCTACTTGGACGAAGCCATTGGTTTAATAGACCATTGTCACTGCTGTGAATGGAGGTCTCTGATCGTCGTCGCCATCTCTCGTAAGATCTGCTTTCTTCAAGCACTAAGTATACACCGCTATTCTTGGTCCGAGGTGTCGAGTTTGGTCATCTCGTTGATGTTGAGCTAGCGTTCCGAGAATGTCGCATGATGCTGCCCATCAGAGCTCAGCACACCAACAGCAAATCTCGCTGAGCTTCTTGCCAGAGAAGCATAGTCTCGATTTGTGGATGAGGAGAGAACAGTATCAAGCAACGGATTTCGAGGTGACGCAGAGAGACTTGATGAATGTTCGAAGCTTAGTACAATCCGTTTGGCTTTCGTTGCAGATATTTCAGAGGTGAAAAATCATTCATGTCGAATGGTTGAAGCCAATCATGCCGTTTGAGAAGCACCCGAATTCGTTGAAACAGAAGGGCTGCATTGACACCTTCGATCAGCATTCGGAGCTAGTGAATGTTCCTGCGAGGCAGTGTATTGAAAGAAAGTGCTTGCTTGTCGTCTTCATCTCATTCATGCATCTATACAGTCAGCTTGTGTCGCTCAAGTCATGATATGCCCGATGCCATCCGCTCATGCTATGCAGTAAAAGTCCCACAACGCCACGCTAAACCAATCGGTGCCCTGGTCTCCCAAATTGCCATGCAGTCTCATGCATCTCTAGAACAGCAGAACAAGCTCAAAAACGTCGCCATCTCATGTCTTCTCATGCCACAAGGCTCGCCGTATTCACTCATGCCAATGCATCTCCAACGAGCATCTCCTTCAATAGATCTGCTGCAGGTCCATCAAGAGCCGCATTGAGCTCTTTGAGGCCGACAGTACTCGCAACGCGTCTTTCCTCTGTCAGGGCAGGACCAGAGAATCCATTTTTCTTGGGTCGGCCAGGCGTTCTGGAAGGAGTAATGGGAATTGCGAAACTCCCGCTTTTCCCTCCATCCACTGCGTTCACTAGAGATAAAGCCTCCAATCCGGCAACCACATCGCGGAACTCAACGGACGACAGTGCGTGAAACAAGTTCTCGCGTTTGCAAAGTGTTGAGTATGCATCGTACAATTGCTTGATGCTTGGAGCAGAAGTATTCGACTTCGATGGAGTCGCGAACATCGTGCGATCGACCTGCGTCTCCCTTTTCTTTCTCTCGAGCGCCGCAAGGGCGCAAAGAACCGCCTTTTGCTGCAAGTTCAGCGTACTGAGGCGCTGAGTAGCACCGTTCGAGAAGGCTTGTGCCGTGACTTTGGCCATGTGTGCAATCGTGGCCTTTGGCGCTGTCTCGACAGTGTAGCTCACTGTGGTTTTCTTGGACGGCGACACACTAGGAGAAGAAAGATTAATGTTGTCCATGAGCGGCGTCTTCGACGGACTGAGTTCGAGCGCCGCGGCTTTATCACGGGTTTCGATGTCAATGAGATCAATGGCCCGCTGGCAAATGTCGAACGCTTTGCGTAGGTCGCCAGTCTGGGCTGCAACCTTTTTGGCACAAAATTGAACTGCGGCTGGGTGCAGGAAAGGTATAGCTGTAGACTCTGCCGAAGCCAGACTCTTTAGCTTCGAGGTGATAACTTCGGCAATCTGCGCGGCAGTATAGGGCATGAACGGCAAAAGCTCCGGCTTGAGGTTGCGAGCCTTCAGTCGAGGGAGGAAACGATCGGTCAGATCCAAAGCATTCGCGATTCCGATTAGAATGAGGCGTGATGTTGGTTGCATGGACCATTCGAAAAGGCTGTAGAGCAGCTCGAGATCCAGATCGACCAAAATATCCACCTCGTCGAGCACCACCAGGTACTTCTTCTTGTCCTTTGCCTTTCCGCGCAAAAAAATCGACTTGAGGTACTCGAAGCCCGCGTTCTCTTGCAGACTCAGATCCTCGGACAATTTTTGACTGATATCTTTCGTGCTTCGTACACTCATGCAGTTGATCACTGAAACCGGCATGCCGCTGTCCTTGGTTTGTTCCTCGATGATTTCGTTCAGAAGGGCGCTCTTGCCTGTCCCGGGAGGGCCCGACACATACAGACATCCCGTAGATTTGGACGCGATCGCGCTCGATATGAAGTTTGAGAGCTCTTGGCGCTCACTATCGCGTCCCACAAGCTTGCCAGGATTGGAGCATCGCGCGAATAGTTGACGTGCCTGGTTGTAGATTGATGCGTGAGAAGGCGTTAATGGCGTTCTTGTCGATTGTGGTGTCGCGTTGCTGGCAAGGACTCTGTGACGCGGCGTGATGGGTACCTTCTTGGACAGCGCGTCGCGACGTCTCGGTGTTTGCGGTGTGTTCTCCTTGTCGTCCTGATCGAGCTTGCCATCCAGATACGCACTCTTGCCCACCCGGAAATGTGCGCGTACTGTGGAAGGAGAGTGCGCGGCGCCATCTGTATCCTTCGCAGGCACGACTCTCGCAGCCCGACGCGTCCTTTTCGTGGGCGGCTGAAGCGCGTCCAGGTCCATCTCGTCTTCGCCATCGCTGACATGCTGTCGCTTTGGCGCGAAAGGGTTCTCGTCCTCCTCGTTCGGTCCATTTATTGCTAGTCTGTGTTTCGTACGTGTCGATGCGATTGTGCTCTCTGTGTGCACGTCGTCAACTGATGCGCTTTCCCGCCGTCTTGATGGTGTCGCACCTGCTGGTACCGCATTGCGAGTGCGCTTGCCGAGGCCTGTAGAGGGCATACTTGCAGCTTCTCCGTATTGAGACTCAGCTGCTAGGAAATCACGGATGCCGAAATGTATGGAAGGTGTGGTTCGAGAGAAACAGCAATGGTATGGTGGGTCGCGGTTACTTGCTGCGCGACGCGTGAATCCACTTCCGACATTCATCCGACGACGCGTTTTTCGCGTTCGCCAAGGATCCTCTGCTCCAGCCATCTTCACGATCCTCTGCCTCGAGATCGATCGAATCGATGTCTCACACACTGTCGCTTATTTGCAGGCCGTATTCGTCTCCCGGGTCCCATCACCGCAATCTCAACCTCTTTTACTCAGCTCCTCGCGGAATCCTTCATCGTCCACCTCGCGATAGACCAACTGATGGGCCTTTTCCCAGCCTTTTTGTCTTCTCAGGATCATGACATCTGGCAACCAACGCAGTTCCAACTCGCCAAAATAATTGGGCTCATCGACCGTGCGGATGAAACCGACGCTCTCAAACAGCCTGATGCTGCCTATATTGGTTTGGTTGATTTTGACACGCACGAACGCTAACTGAGGTGTCAATGCAAGCCGACCTGCATCGCTCGAGACACTTCCCTCTTTGGTCTCGCTTTGACCAGATTTGCTGTCCTGTGCGGAAGGATTCGCTGACTTCTCGGCGTATTCACGAGCAATCAGACTCCAGTTTGTCAAGATGTAATCCAAGAAGGTGAGCAACGCAGCTCGCCCGTAGCCCTTTTGTTGAAGCTCTTTGCGAGCAATCATAAGTTCTACCTCACCGACTATGCTGCCACCCAATGCTGCGACATCCTCTTCCATTTCTTCTGACTCTGGAGGAAATAGGAAAAGGTTGATATCGCCAATCATGCGCTCGTTCGCATCATCAATCTTAGCCCTGACGACTGTGGTACGTGCTGCCTCAGTGGGCGAAGAGCTGAATTCTGGAGGTTGACAGACGATGAACGTCAGCTTGTCGTTATCGTTCCGCCATGACTGCTGCATGGCATATTCTTCTTCCATGCTCAAGGGCTCTGACGCAGTGGCCTCTTGAAGTTCTGGGTCTTGCATCCATTCGTGGTAAGTCGGGACATGGTTTTGCCTATATGGCACCAGAAGTATCGAGCCTGTCGCTAGGGCTAGGTATGTATTTAGTCGCGTTATCATCCCCTCAAAGGTCGATGAAGCATACCTGTGTGCTCGTTAACTCTCATGTTGAACGCACGTCAGGTTTTCGCGAAGACAATAACATGCAGCTCAGGCAGTGAGCTTCTGTCAGATCCGGCTACTCCACTGCGTCCCTCGTCGTTTGTTTCACTCCACGTACTCAAAGCTTACGAGGCCTGTGACTGAGCAATATGGACAAATTAGCAGACAGAGTCCAGATTACGCAAATTTGACGTTATCCTCTGACGCTCACGGCTATCTGTGTAGAGACGGCGATCAAAGCTCTAAGCCATCGCTACTGCGGCCTGTGAGGTCCCGGTCGATCAGTTATGCTTCAATACCCTGCCTAAGGCGACGGATGGGAGCAGTGTGGGTGGCAGCGAAAGATTCGTTCTTGCCGGTGCCAGACGGTCACGGTCCGACATCGGGCATCAGATGCCATCACAACGCATTGCTGATAGATGCGCATTCGACGACTGTACCGTTGAGTTGTTTCAATCACCAATTGACGTGCAGTAGGAACCATACTTCGCTTCAGAAGGCATTTCGTTCATCAGAGTAGGTTTGAATGCCGGTACTGCCATGCCTGAAGGTACTGAGGGGCTCACCGGAGGCTGTGTCGAGTGGTACCGTGTGCAGGACTGTCAGCTCCAGCCAAGGTCTGTGTTGATGAATTCGACTCGACATCACGCGCTTGATGCAGAACAATACGCCTCACTTGTCTTGCCTCGTCGAGAATACTGATGACGGAGAAATGCATCTCACTGAAACTAACCAGATGCCAAGCCACTGACCCTGCTCCTCCTGTCATCATTGACTTCGGCGACTCGACCTGACAAGATGCGTGCAAGGACACAAAAAGATGACGACGAGCATCATAGAGTGCCTAGTCACAGGCGGCACTGGGTTTCTAGGTCGAAATGTCGTGCGCAGTCTACTTGAGAAGCATCCGAAATGGAGAATCACCATCATGGATCTCCACCCTCCGGAAGAAGAAATTCGAAAACGCATCGCTGAATGGAGGCATGTCGACATCACCTCGCTAGAGAGCGTCCGAAACGCTTTTCAAGATTATTACCCAGACATTGTCATGCACTCCGCAGGCATAGTACCAGCTCGAGATCTCCGGTACAGCACCAATAGTAAGCAATGGGAAAAAGTCAAAGCCATCAACTATCAGGGCACCATAAACGTGCTCGACGTGGCATTGGAAAGCGGTTGTCGCAAATTCGTCTATACCAGCAGTTGTACTACCGTCATCGATGACCTCGAACATGACTATTACAATATGAATGAGAGCATACCATTGGGAATGGCTACTTTGCACTACGGCAAGTCCAAAGCCATGGCCGAGCAGTATGTGCTGTCTTCTGAGCACGCAGCAAAAGGTCTCAGAGCTTGTGCATTGAGGCCGTGCACAATAATTGGACCCGAGGACGTTGCAGTAATCAGCCTTATTCACGATCTGATTGCCAAAGGGGAGACCTACTTCGTGGTCGGCGACGGCCACAATCTTTATGACTTCGTCTTTATCGACAACGCAGTGAAAGCCCATATACTCGCGATCGAAAATCTTCTCACGACAGAAACGGCTGCGGGACACGCATTCTTCATCTCGAACCAAGAACCGGTGTATTTCTGGGATTTCTTCCTAGCCATCTGGGCGCAATTCGGCCACGTGCCACGTTTCCGTGTCTTCATACCCTTGTGGCTGGCGTGGATTGTGGCTCTACTCCTGGAGATGATCACGTTCTTCACTGGTGGAGCGGTCACGCTCGATACTGGGAGCGTGAAAGACGGCGTAAGAACACAATACTCGGATAATTCGAAGGCGATAGAGGTTCTGGGATACAGGCCAGATGTCGGCATGTCGGAGGGCGTGCGACTTTGGTGTGATGACTACAAGAAGTATCTCGCGAGGCAATCTGCTATAAAGAATCGGCTTGGAAAGAGTTGAAGATGTAGTCATAAGGTGGCGACCACGACAGCGATGGACCCGAAATTCACGTGAGACTGCATCGATTTCTTCCTGTTAGCATACTCTGACTTCATCGATCACGATTGGCATGCCTCAAGCCTTTTGCTGCGGATCATGGGCTGCGTAGACTCGATTCAAATGAGCAGAGGATATGGGAAGATATCCCTCATGTATCCGGTAGCTTGTGCGAATGAACGCGAAAGTGCTACTCCATGTTCATTATTTCCATTGCCATCGTAGTCTATGGGATCTGTGACCTGAACGCTTGCAAAGTGAAATCCAAGTGCACATGCAACCTACGCGCGAGGGAGCCTGAGAAGTCAAGTGCTCAATACATATCTCTGTGATGAATCTCAGCTTCGCGGCATTTTACATGACGTACAGCATTTTCCTTCTGAAAATGTTTCTTTGGCGCTCTATGCTGTTCGCTCCCTCGTGTCGACCATTCTGTCATGGGACATGTCGCTGCCGACCATTGTAGGCTAGTGTCGAGTGACGAAAAAGTCTTGGTCCCGCCGCTCGCAAATGAGGCGATTTGAACGCCAACAGCAGATGCCCATGCCGATCTATATGCAGTGCATCTCTCATGATCTTCCTGACCTTGACATGCCATTCATCTATTTCGGCCATTTCTTCCATCCTCTTCCGTGCCCTCTCTCCTTCCAATGCACAATCATAGCATTCATACCCTCCATCGCCTTTCTTCTCTCCTCCAGCTTGGTTCTCAATTGTCTCTCCCACAGCTTACCCTTCACTCTCTTCCCCTCTCCCGTCCCTTGCACGGTCAGGCCTCTCTCGATCCTTTTCTGCGCTTTGACTTCGGGGTGTTTCGGCGCGATGGGCATCAAAGGTAACACATGATATTTATCGGCCAGTTTGTAGAGATCTGCTTGTCGTCGAAGACTGTACGCCGGACCGTGCCAGGCTCCCGTTCGTGGATTTTTAAATGGTAGAAAGGGGTTGTGGGACCTTTTGTCTGTGACACCAGTGGCGGAGTCGGTCATTGAAGTTTGTGATAGCGACTCTGTGACTGCGGCGATATTCGGATCTGCTGACGAAGTATTCGAGGTCGTTTGTATTGCCGCGGAGGTCACTGTTGCCGCACGGAGTTGTGATGGAGGGTATTTCGCGAAGAAGCTCAGCAGACGCTGGGGCAAACCGGCCGCCAGAGCGCGATATCGGTTTGTTGCCTTTTTCATCCTGCCAGTCGCCGCGAAGATGGATGGAGCAATGCGCAATGGAGACGCGGACATGAGACGGACTGACTATTGGGAGTTGTGAGCACGGGAACATCCGCTTTGTGCATGCGAGCTTGTGCACGAAGCTCCATCGCGTCTACGCCAGCTTGAGTTGCCTTGAACTCCCATCAAGCGCTCGCCTTGCAACACCGTCGCACACTCCACCACATCTCCACAGCCGACACTGATACCTCGTCGCTGACACACCTCATTGCCAGCTGCTCTGTGAACACGACGACTCAGCTACCACCAACTCCATCGCCTGGAGCTCCACAACTCCCAAACGGCGTCATGTCTTCGCCGTTCAGCATCAGTCAGTCACATCAGCAAAGCTGTCACTCGTGTCTGTACTAACATGGAATTCAGATGGCGGTGCCTGCGTTGCCATGGTCGGTAAAGACTGCGTAGCCATCGCATGCGATCTGCGTCTCGGTCTTCAAGCGCTCACAGTCTCCAACAACTTCCCCAAGATCTTCCCCTTTGGCTCCTCAACCTATCTGGGCCTGACGGGACTCGCCACAGATGTCAGCACAGTGTCAGAGCTATTCCGCTACAAAGTGAACATGTACAGACTACGGGAAGAGAGAGACATTAGCCCAAGGACATTTGCCAATCTGGTGTCGAGTTCGTTGTATGAGAGGCGGTTTGGGCCGTGGTTCGTGTCGCCTGTCGTGGCGGGCATTGATCAAAAGACGGGGAAGCCGTTCATCTGCGGGTGAGTGGCATGGCGTAACCAGTGAAGTAGTAGGGGCTCCATGTGCTGATATTTCTACCAGGTTCGACTCAATCGGATGTATCGACTTCGCGAAGGACTTCATTGTTTCTGGAACTGCATCAGACCAGCTCTTTGGTACATGCGAGGGTCTTTGGGAGCCCGATCTTGAGCCCGAGGACCTCTTCGAGACTATGTCGCAGGCGTTGCTGAGTGCTGTTGATCGTGATGCCCTCTCCGGTTGGGGTGCGCATGTGTACATTATCGAAAAGGACAAGGTCACGAAGAGACTGTTGAAGGGACGTCAGGACTAGATGAGCTTCATGGGCTTACTACACCCGCGCGAAGTTGCTCAGAAGTCCACCGAACGCTGTTGCGAACGCTGGGCCAAGCCACACGGCAGGATAAGCAGCTCGATCCGTGCCTTACGCCCATGTATGATAGCAAGAGCATTGCATACGAGAGGAAGCATGCGAAGAGACATAGAAGCACCGCGCCCGCTCTTCCTGCGCTGCGCGACAGCTCGAACGAATGACAACGAAACAGAATAAAGACTTACCCACCTCGATGTTCAATAATGTATGAGAAGCCCTTCTACGCATCCCAGGCCGCTTCAGAGGAGAAGAGAATTTAGTCCGACCATGATCGCTGTCATTCCCCCGACTCATCATACAAGTCGAAGTGCCAACGAGAGGCCCGCAAAGCATCGTCGACAAAATCGGTTCAAAGTTTGCCAGAGGACTCACGCGTCATGGACGTCAATCCGTATGACATGTTCCCAACAGCAGACACTCCTGATAGCTTCCGACTTAATTTCCCTCCCTCGCGTGCAATCGTGGACAGGGCTGTGCCAATGTTAGAGTTTCTCCAATGACAGGGGTATTTCCGACGCGTCGCGAACCTTCGATGTCACGATAACAAACGTGTCTCACAGACGTCGAACTTATGAACCGCGGGCTCAGCATCATTCTGCTTCACGCTTATGCTCAAAATCGGAAGTATTGATTAATTGAACATATGGTTGCGCGAGAACTCTGAAAAAGACGAATTTGATGTCAGAATACCTGTCCCGCCTGGTTTGTACACCAACGTCGTGTTGTCGTTATACGCATGTTTGTCTAACGCTGACAGACTTCTTCTTATCCATAATGTCTGGCTCTAACACAAGTGATGAAAGCGAAGGCGCAGGACACCGCGACGCATCGTTGTCTCACGGTCCTTTTTTGGACGAACACCAGAATTATCGTGACGTTTCAAGTCCAGTCCAGACGCCTGCAACAATCTCTGAAGCCATTCACACTGCCGACCATGATCGAATTCAAGGCCTACTCCTCGAAATCGTCACCACGATACCAGCTGCAAGAGCTCTGGCAGAAGACCGGCTCCTCATCCCCATTGAAGGCAACGACAGATCTGCGACAGGTGCCACAACTACAACACAAAACCAGCAGACAGCGTCTTTGAAACGCAAAGCTTATGAGACGTGCAAGAACTGCAATGCAGAGTATCGGGTTGACTCTAATCACAAGGGCGATTGTGTGTACCACAGCGGTATGAAAATGCATTCATCACTCGTCTGTTCGTCAAGCGCTCTCCACAGCAACTAACGTACTCTGCAAATCCTTTAGGCGAAAAAGAGATAGATGACGAAAACGATTTCTGGGCCGACCACGACGAGGCGGTCCACGGGCGCTTCGAAGATCTGATGGATGACTCGGACTATGCAGAATGCTTTCGCTGGACGTGCTGTGAGCTCGACCTTTCTGCAGAAGGGTGCATCGTGTCGAAGCATGAGCCCAAAGAACATGAGACTACGACCAAAGTGCGAAGGATCCTTCAGCCCATCTCGGAGAACGTCGTGCAAGGCGTTGTTGACGGTACTGCTGCGGCTGGTGCGTTCCGAGGACCGGGAGGGAGGGCTGTAATGTGAAGTGATTGAAGGGGAGCATTTGCTTAAATTTGTATTAACACAACCAAAATTCTTGAACGTAGTTTGTGTATCGTATTCTGCTTCCAGCGGCACAGATTCTACAAAGGCAAACGCGCAACATCAACATCACATGCATTTATCTACCACGGGCTCACACGTGCTTTTTGACAAGGCCACTGACGTACTTATGTGTGCACAGTTCGCAAACGTGGTTCGTAAATAGAGTTCGAATCGGTTCCTCTTGGAAAATGCGATAGAACCAATGGGTCACGAAACGACTGTCGATCGCCTCGGCATGTCAGTTTGCAGGCACTGATGTACAAAACGACCTCTCTTTCCTGCATACTTTGTCGTAGTAGCAAGTGACAGCACGGCAAAATCCAATTACTGGAAGCATCAGGACCTTTCCGCTCATTGCAATCAACATGCGTCTTTCCAACATCCTCCTCCTGGCACCCCTGGCGATCGCCGCACCACTCCAGAAACGAGCAACGTCACAAGAAGTCAACAACGACATCACAGGAATCGACACTGCAGTTCGTCAACTCACAGCAGCCGTCGAAGCCTACCAAGGCGGTATTGAAGAGTCTTCTCCAGTCTTCGACGCGGCACTGGCAGTCCACGCCATCAACCGAAAAGGGTTTGCGGACGCCAACGCCGCTCCACGATTCAACTCCGAAGAATCCAGGATCATCGTCGAGAATGTCGAGAAAAGCGTGGGAGTGAGCATTCCAGCTGGCGTGGAAGTTATCAAAGCGAAGAAGCCATTGTTTGATGATGCTCAGCTTTCCAGCTTGGTGAAGGCAACGATCGATCTGTTGAAGTTTGACCATGAGACGTTCAGCCTAGCTGTTGGTGCAAAATTGAGTCTAGACCAGGTCATTCCAGGGGGTGCTGCAGCGGGAAAGATCGATCTTGTCTTGCAGGGCGCCTCGCTGTTTTACACTGTACCATAGCGCTTGAGGTATCGACACATGAGAGGCGAACTGAAATCGAGGTTGATGTCACCCAGGCGCGGGCTCTCTTCCGCTGCGTGCGTGCTTGTTCATATGCATGAATGACTGCCTCCATGATCTGTACAGTCTCACTGTCGTTGTTCATACAACTTGCAATGCTTGTAGCGCTGCTGTGAATCGCGCATTGTACGGATGATCGCCACCTCTGAAATCTCCCATCAATCTGCTCAAGCCGTCGAGCAGCTGTCTGATCGTGATCTCACTCCCAGCTGGCACCAGGCTGCCAGGTATGACATCGTTCTCGATTGGAGAGATGGCCAGGTCCAGATGCAAGCTCGCAGAAGTGTTCATTGCAACGATAACACCCATGGCCATATCGAACACCTTCTCCATAATGCCCACACCGTGAACTTCCATGGAAGCCAAAGCTAGTTTCTGGCAGTAGCTCAGCAAAGCATGAGCAATGTGGCAAGCAAACTCGAGTCGCAATTCCCAGTGATCGGATTGTTCTCGTAGGAGCTGATGTGATAGGCACAAATTCCAGAACCTGTTTAATGTCCAAAACTGAGTGACAGAGATATCTGCTTGCTGGCTTTCCAGAAGTTGAGAAAGGGGTAACGGATTGACAGTCGGCGCGAACGAGATGTTTCCAGAGATACACGCTTCGCGCGCTCTTCTCTGAGCTCGAAACATTTGGAGCGCTCTGCGGCGATCAAAAGTCTCGCATGATCCGTCACTCAATCGACAGAATCCGTTCCAGCAATCCATGACGCTCTCGTCAATGGCATCGAACGTGTCCATAAGGTACAACAAGCCCGTCATGCCCACCGAATCGGACTGGTCCTGGAATATGAGTGAAGCTATGTACTCGCTCGTCACGTTGGGATCAAAGGCCTGCATGAAGCGAGCCGTGATACCGGGCTGACCGCGGAAACTAATGGCGTGGTTCTGCTGAAGAGCGTACGCGCGTTCTGTGACGGAAAGTACCAGGTACGTTCGTAGCCACTGCTCTTTGGCCTCTGGACTGAGACCATTGTAGGAATCTGGCAGGTGGAGACGCAGTGAATATGCAAGGTCCACTGCTTCTCTCAAACGGTGACGGGCTGCCTTGTGCTGATTGTTCCCAAACAGGCACGCGAAGAGAAAGAAGCTGGTCAGGATCATTTCCATTGTTGGGTTCTCGCCAAAGTCTGCCGCAACCCGCATTTTCACACACTCTTCCATTAGCATACGGGCCTGCACAGATCGTGAAGGCATGGAGGCTCTTTCATGAAGCTGCACTGGTTGGGTCATGGCAAAGGCACACATGCCGAGTAACATGGCTCCATACTGTGGTTCTATGCGGTGCTTGCGTAGGAGCATGTCGGAGTAGATATTCGTTCTGTTCAGAATTGGTATAGTCGGGTGTAAGCGTTTGAAGTAGACATCGATCCACGGCAATAACGTGGTCTCGTTCACTCTGGCAGGCCAAACATCTGCTGCTTCAGCGAGAGGTGGCAGTTCGTGTTCCAGAATAGCAACGAATGGATCTGCAGCGCCGGAAGGTGAGTCGGCAGGGAGGCTTGGGAATATGAACCCATTGGGACTGGTCATCATGCCATCTCCGGTGGACGCACGTCCCGAATGCTCGGATGGCGCCGAGCGTGGAGCTGGTGCTTGCTGTTGCTGTTTCTGCTGATAGTCGATGTCGGCATAAGCCTTGGGACTGTAGCCCACAGAGGCTTGCGAAGGGGTTGTGGCAGACCAGGGGATTGACTCCTCGGGGTAGCCATTCTCTGCAGGACGACCTTTGCTATCGAATTGTGCCGTGGAAACGCGAAACAGGTCACTCATGGGAGGGCTTTGTAGCGGTCGCACAGTTTCGTGATCACCCGTAGACATGCTTCTCTGGTGTAGCTGGATCTCTGAAATGCGCTTCCCTGCCGGACCGCGCTTTTTCCTCGCTCTATCGTAGGTGCACGTGAAGCCTTTGGCAGCACAGGTCAGGCACGGCTTGGTCATGTCGCAGCGAACCTTTCTGCTTTTGCACTGATCGCACGCGCGATCCGCCGAGGTCTTCGGCCGGTTGCTGTTGAGATTGCCATCGGCGGCGTCCAGGATGGTGAACATGATAGCACATGCATGTTTGAAGCAAGACGCAAGGGCTGGGTGGAGAGCGGAGAAGAGAGATGATCACACTGCGGAGAAGCAGAAAGTCTGAGCCACATGGCTTGACAGGGATCAGCAAGCCTTGGCGGCGTTTCGGCGCGTGGCTTCTTCCTACTACATGTACATGGGCTACACATATCAATTACAAATGCCGACCAGCCATCAGCAAATCCCGATTGAGTAACCCAGAATCAAGGCTTCATCGTGGCCCTGCGGCATTGAGCTTGACATCTGAAGCCTCAAGACGTTGCTGACAGGCCGGTGGCCGCGTCGGCTGCGCGCTCCCACTTGCACTGTCAGCCATGGATGCATGTACTATCCCTCGCCTCCGATGCTGCATCACCGCGGCTGCTCATCTGCACAAGCCGGAAACACCGCTCGCTATTCTATCGTAACGAGTGTTGTTCATGAGGCAGAGCGGGTTTGCACGCGTAGGGCTGCTTTGACTGGACCCGTCACGGCTAAAAATCCCCTTTCTGCCCCCTGACCCAACCGCTGTGAAAGCACTGGAGACCAAGAGCGCGGACCCATTGTCCATCTGGCAGGCATCTGTCGCGCGAGGCTCGGCCACTGTGACGACTGCAGTCCAATGCATGGCGGCATATCTTCAGTCTTTGGAAAACCTGAAGCAAGATGAGGTGCACCAAAAAGTACAGGCCGACCAATCCGGCAGGATCCTTTTGCGATGGCTATGGTTGGAAATCGATGGATCAGATGATTCGATGTACAGACGCCACGTTAGCAACGCTATGAACCATCATGCATTTTTGTTCGAATTGGCATACCTATTGGTAGAGGGGGGCGACGAACAGTACTTGTGGAACTTTATACAGGCCGATGCGGGCGAGTTGGATGACCCTGTCACTTATACCTCTCATCTGTCGGGCCGTGAAAAGGAATACGCTGCGGGGGCCGAGTACAAATGGCGTGGAAAACTTTGTAGAGCTATAATCCGGGTGAGACTGCATCAGGCAAGAGCATATCGAACGCGGGCCGCCGATCATGCGCTCCAAGACTTCTGGACTTGTCTCAACCTGAGACTGCGATTTCCTTCAGGCTCTCCACAACGCGAGACATCCATGTGACCAGCCATTGTGGAACTCAGCAACAATTTAGCGCGTCCCGATTATGGAAAGACCGACATCGCCCTTTGGGACGAATTCCGCTATTTCCTGGAGCGCTACGATTGGCAATCTCGCATGGTACTTGCCGATCTGGCGTGCGTGAACTTGGACATTTGGCACCCGAAATCACCAAATTTGAGATCCACGATGCGGATTGTCAGGGCCAATCCGGAACTTCTCAGTGACAGCTCGATCTCGCGTGCAACAATCGCCTGGCACAGTCGTCTTGAGGGGCTTTTGTGCCGTGCCAAGTTGGTGGCTTTTGAAAAGCGCATGCTAGCTGAGCAACGTGAGATTGAGGTCCTCCGCAGATATATACTTCAGAACTGGAAATCACACATCTGGCAGTATAGGAATAGAATTGGCGCTGCGGAACAGCTTGCCAAGCCAGTTTATGTAGATTGAGAAGCAGCATGATGAAAGCAGACCGATGTCTGTGGGTAGATTGACCCCGCTGCCGACTAGAGGTGAAGAGATGGACTATGCGTTTGCACTCGCGCCGCTTCAACAGCATTGAAGATGCCTCACTTCTGGCACCATGCGGACCGCGTTCAGGGCAGAAAATGAATGTCAGTAAATGCCCCTGGGCGCTTGTCGTGCAACGCAGGAGTCCATTGCGTACGCTGCCTCAAATTGACAACACGCTTTGAAAGAGGGTACGCCTTGTATTGCTGGCTTGCTTTGCGAAGATACAACCCTGAACATTCCAAGCTTAAGGTTAAGCATAGTCGTCGCCATCAATGTCCAGTGCCGCGAGTGCACTGAAGCTATTCTGCTGTGCATTGTAACGTTCCTTTCCTGTCGATCTCGTGGAAAGCTCAAGATTCGTTCGGATGGTGCTTCTCAGCTGAGCTAAAGAATTTTGTCCACTGCTCTGTGGTCGTGCAACATGCGTTCGTGTCGCACTGCTTGGCCCTACAGGCACTCTGCTGGTACATGTCTGCGACCAGTATGACTCTATATGACCATCGTCAGGATCATCACTCTGCTCATTGCGATGATTCTCGTACATCTCATCCAGCGTAAGGACGTAACGCCTTTGGACGATCAGAGGCACCATGCAGGCCATATTTTCCCGAGAGGTTGCAATGTGGTAGGTCTTCGATTGCACCTTTCTAACTACTGTGGCGCCAAGAGCAAGCAAAACTCCCCACAGGTCGTCTGCTGGCTCGAACTTCGCATAGACACGATGCCACCGAGGAACAACATCATTCGGCAGTTCCGTGGCTTGCTGTAGAGCAATGAGCCAGACGTATCGGTCCCCGGACCGATTTTGGCAACAATTGAGCTGCACTACGTCAACAGCCGCACCCTCGAGGGTTATTTGCACGGCATCTGTCTGAAATTCGAGCCCCCTGTTGCTGATTCTGTAGGGAGGTCGAGGCTGTAAGGACACTGGCGAGACCATGGAGCTATTCCTAAAGGCGTGTGGACTTCGAGCCAGAATCGGCATCGGACTGTTTTCGCGACTTGTCCAAGCAAATATGGACTCATCGTCATAGTTGCTAATGATTTGTTCCTGTAGCCGAAGGAAAGCCCTTTCACCTTCTCCATACAACAGAGGCATGTTGATTTGAAAGATTCCTAGCAGGCAATACGCTGTGTCCTCGAGCCGAGACGTCTGTCGACGAGCTGCCCATCTCATCCTCAGTGCCACGGTACACCTCAGCATAGCTCGATAATCTCCGATGCAAGACTCTGGAATTGTTGTAATCTCGCTGATGAGCCGGCGTCCCCGCAACGATGCAGTATCAAGATCTGGCAAGATTTCCCACTTGGCTGTGGTGAACAGCACACGGCTTGGGAATAAAAGCTCCTGCAGAGTCCATCCGCGTATGAACCACTGACTCTTACGAATAAAGACTTCGTGAGACTCCGTATCAACCAATGCAGGCACATCATTTAGATGAGCGACACAGAACTCGGCGTTCCGATACCACTTTGCCATGGAGTTGATCGCTTCTGATAGCTCAGCACTTGATCGCTTGTCAATACAGCAGGTGTCAACCCAGCACCACTTCACCGGTGGTAGGTGCTGCTCTGCATAGAGCTCCGGTCGCCTGAGGAAATCGCAGAACAATTCGACCTTCTCAATGCCAGCGCTAAACGTTCTCGGTGTGCTCACGAACTCAGCGTATGTCGTCTCAGCTCCTTGCCATCGGTGAGAGAGGCAGGCGTATTTAGGCGGAAACGCATTAAAGTTTCGCTGTTCTAAGGTGTAGATGTTGATTAAACGCATAGTCTCGGGCAAAAGCGATATGCTCTACCATGAAGCAGAGTACTGAGTGCAATAGATCTGCAAACGGTTCAGCCAGCTGAATGTTTGACAGGTCGAGACCTCGAGCTTTGGGATGATGCGCCACCGTTGTCTCTATCGGCATTCATTTAAAGCTTGTACCATTCTACCAGACTTTCACTCAAGCTATCACTGCGATTCTGGCCATGAGACTCATTCTCTTCACAGGCTTCGCCTGTCACAAATGTGCAGACGTGAAGGTGATGGTTTGCATTATGCGGTCTGAGGTTGTGAGACAAATTTGACTGGGTGCATTGCCTTACTAAGCTGCCGCTGGGTTCCCGGACAGCCAAAACCCACAGCGCACTCCACTCTGACTTACTCTTCCACATGCAATTAGTGGTGTCTGCCAGTGTGTTGTCGTTGTACTGCAGCATCTTATGCATGAAGTTCTTTGCTACTTTGCGAATGTTAGTGCATATCGTCAATCCTGCCGCCACCTCCGCCCACCTAGATCTTCAAGGCACATTGCGTTCCATCCATATCGGCTGAACGGTATGTCCGATAATTCTTCAGAGGCCAGCCATGACCGGCAAAGACGCACGAAGCGCGTGCGTAAGTGGACGAAAGAGGATCGCGCGAAACATCGCATTGTGGAAAAGGAGCGTCGCGAGGCTTTCAATGAGTCGCTCATGAAGCTCGCTGCCCTAATTCCTACCCTCGAGAATTCCCCGCAAAGTCAGCTCTCCAAGCACGTGGTAGTGAGGGCAAGCATAGAGCAACATGAGCTGCAGAGGGGCAAGTTGGCAACGGTTTCCGCAGAGCGAGACGCCTTGTTGGCCGAGGTCAGCCAATGGCGGTCGATATATAGCATGGGTGCCATGCAACTGCCTGAGGATCTAGATCCACTTGGTCCCGCTGGTCTGCTAGACGCAAGGTCGGCCCCAATCCAGTCGCCGGCACTACAGATGGGGTCTATGGTAACGGCGGGCAACACTTATGATAACGCGGCATTTTACGAAGAATTGGGGCAATCAGCCGTGCACCTGCAAAGTTCTATGCTTGCTGTAACACTCTATCCACAGCTTGCAACCCAAGACCTGCCACTCAACGCAGCTTCGTAAACAATGATGACCAGGCTACGGGATGGCTTCGAAGGCGAGCTCAATTTTGGCTTTGCTCTCCATTAAACCACCTGTGAACAGCGCGAGCGCGTCGTCCAAGCGTTGTGTCGTTACAGGATCATCCAGGATCGCCTTTTGCAGTTCCTCACCATTGTTTGCCAGATAATCCGTTGCCGTGCTTGCCGTGCTTGGAACCGCTTTGACGGACAGCGGATCAGTCTTGGAAACGTCTCGCAGACGTGCCGGCGCGCTCCAATCGGCATAAGCATGCGACGATTTCGGCTTGCCAACGCCCGGTCGTTTCGATGCATCGTACGACAAACTGGCGAGCTCATCCAACACTTGTGGTGAGATGGTAGCGCTGTGACAGCCATGCTCTCCGGCGGCCATTGCCTCCTTGGCATTGATGAAACTGGCCTGTTTGAGCAATGGTTGCTCTTTGCCCGTCTCTCTATACAGTCGAGCATATGTCTCCAGGATCTGCAGCGTGCGAGCCGACATGGTGTGTTGCAGCGCGGGATCCTCGGCATTCGGCCAAAGAGTGTGATCATCGTGGGCTTTGACCTCGTTAAAGTAGGGACTGATGTACAAGCACTCTGCCTGACTAGCTGCGATCGCCTGGGGTAGACTGAACAACGCAGTACCCAGTGTCCGAACGCCCTCTTTCTTCAAGATCGGGCATGCATTCAGCGCCGGCCCAGTGGATGGGATCTTGATGCAGTATCTTTCTTGGGGAATGCCAGCCCTCGCGAATTCCTTGGCATAAGCTCTGGCAGAATCTAGGACCGCTTGCGTATCGTATGCTTCATTGGGATACACTTGGAGAAGGACCCGGCCCTTGATGTTGTCGATATTCTGTTTACACATCAAGACTGCCTGTTGGACATCAGAAATCACCATTGCACAATTTCCCAGAGGTGGTCACACTCACAATCCGAGTGTACGCGGCCTTCCAGCCTAAAGGCTTCATCTCGTTACACACTTCTTCAAACATGGTCTTGTTTTCTGGGTGAGACATTTGCTGGTTCACCCAGAGATTGTTACTTGTCATGTCATTCGGCGTGATTTGCAGGTTCTTGGAGTACGTCGGATCCATCCAATCTACATCCACATTCAATTCTTCCTCCAGCTGTTGCAGCCATGTCTTTGACGGTGTTTCAGGCATTTCGGAGCATACAACCAAATTGAATGTGTACAATCTTCGAAATGGCATGATCACTGGTTCTTAAAGCTTCTGGATCAAAAGGGACGGCATGAAACCCCTTGTCACGGCGCTGGCTTGTCCTGTACAGGCGCCCCGCGTTACCTGCGCAGGCCCATGGCCCAATGCCCCACGTGGAAGTCTGGAACCAGAATGTTTCCCGTTCCGTATGGAAGTGCTCAGAACCCTAAATCGTGCCTGTGCAGGCCATGCGGAGAAAAGCGGGGTTCCTAGGGAAGAGCAGAACACAGACAAGGGGCCTGTGTCAAAAACAACCCACGAAACATGGTCGCAAAGTCCTTCCGCCATGTTGCCCTGCACAGGACACTGGCGGCCCGTCAGGTGATGTCGTATCGGGCCCGTCGGATCGAAGTCGAAGACCAAGGCCACGCCGACATTGTCGTATTGTAACGTCTCACCAGGATCTTTGACGTAAATGAATAAGAATTCAGCCTCGAGATCGCTTTCCCTTGCACGCACATCGATCCTCTCCTCATCGTACTACTATGCACATGCATCATGTCAAAGTCCGAAGACGTCGTGAAGATCAATGCCTCCTCCGCGGAACATCTGGAGCATTCAAAGCTTGCCCTGACCTGGGAGCGGAATACTGTAGCAACAATCCGTCATCCTCTCGCTCATCTCACAAAGGAAGAACTGGAACATCAGGCTGATCTGTTTTGCTCGACTTTTGAGTTCCAGGATGAATCCGAGATCTTTCGCAAAGCAGGGCTTCTTGCGCAGCGGCCGGAGGAGTTCGAGCACATTTTGGAGCTCACAGAAGACGACAAATACTACCTCCGGTTAGAACACACGCATCGATGGAAGCTCCCGTGGACTTTATATCTTTGCATCGGCATCGTGTCTCTTGGATCTGCCATTCAGGGATGGGATAACACGGGTGCGAACGGAGCAAACTTGAGCTTCCCCGAGGAATTTGGCATTGCTCACAATGGCTGGCTGGTCGGTGCTATCAACGCCAGCCCGACAATGTTTGGTCTGCTGAGCGCGTGGGCCGCAGATCCTGTGAACAATCTGCTCGGCCGTCGTGGGACCATCTTCTTGACCAACATATTCGTCGTGTTCCCCGTCTTGGCTCAAGCGTTCACGCATAACTGGTGGGAACTGATGCTCTGCCGACTCTTCATGGGACTGGGAATGGGCATCAAGATATCTACGATCCCAATCTATACTGCTGAAGTGGCACCCACGAATATCCGAGGCGGGCTGGTCACGAGCTTTCAGCTTTGGGTCGCTTTCGGCATTCTCGTCGGATTCTCTGTGAACCTGATGTTCAAGGACGTGGGGAAGAATGCATGGAGATTTCAATTGGCAGCGGCCTTTGCGCCTGCTGTGCCCTTGCTCTTCTTTATCTGGCTGTGCCCTGGTCAGTCTCCCGTACAATCCTTTACTGTATCAGTGGAGAATCAAGGTCCGCTGACAGTTCAACAGAATCACCTCGCTGGTATCTGAAAAAGAATCAATACCGTAAAGCTTTCATGTCATTCTGCCGCATTCGAAATTCGAAGCTGATTGCTGCGCGTGAGCTATACTTTGCCCATGCCCAACTTGCACAAGAGCGATTTGCTTTTGAAGGGAAATCGATCGCCAACCGCGCTCTGGAGCTCTTCACCGTGCCTCGCCTTCGACGAGCCACCACCGCATCTGCTTGGATTGTGATCAGCCAACAATTCAGCGGTATCAATATAATGGCCTTCTACTCTTCAACGATTTTCGCCGAGGCCAAGTACTCGGTCACAAATTCACTATTAGCATCCTGGGGCTTCGGACTCGTTACGCTCATCTTCGCTTTCCCTGCCGTATACAGCATGGATACATTTGGAAGACGCAACATGCTTCTCTTCACCTTTCCCAACATGGCCTGGTGCCTTCTCGCTGCCGGATTGTGCTTCCTCCTGAACGACTCAAATTCGGCCCGCGTACCATTGATCGCTCTTTTCGTCTACCTCTTCGCAGCATTCTATGGACCGGGGGTGGGACCCATTCCTTCCATCTACTTCAGCGAGGCATTTCCACTCTCGCATCGCGAGATCGGCGGCGCTTTCACCATCTGCGTCAACAACTCGGTCAGCAGCGCGCTGGGCCTGACTTTTCCTTCACTCCTGAACAAGGTTGGTCCGACTGGCGCTTTCGGTCTCTATGCGGGACTCAACATGTTGGCCTTTGCCGTCATTTTCTTCATCGTGCCCGAGACCAAGCAGCTCTCCCTCGAGCAGCTCGATGACGTCTTCGGAGTTCCTACTACGAGGCATGCTACCTATCAATTTCGGGTGTGGTTGCCGTGGTTTGTCAAACGTTGGCTCCTATGGAGACGAGATGCAAAGCTGGTCCACTTATACCACACTGAGCGCCTCTGAAGGGGTCGTGGCTAGTGTGATCCGACCAGAGAGGTACCGAGTTTCGAGCAGTACAAAAAGGTGCCAGCTAGTGTGTAGTAGTGATTTGCATGCCAATCCACTCGTGCTTCTCTGCCTTTGAGTATCTTGCTTTCCTTCATGAGAGCGATCGATCAGATGAATCTCGTCAAATGTCTTCGAGTATTACGGCGGGCTACATTCTCCGGCGGGTGAGGGAAAAGCAAAGGGTCTGACTTGAGTGAGACTGCCAAAATGATAATTCCAGTGGCCTGAGATCTTGAGACACAAGGAAAGATGAAGCAGGGTCTGGCCAGCTACGTCATATCAGCGACTGCGAGCTCATGAGGAATGCCAGGCACGAGCTGTCTTGCAAAGTTACACCTCGCCTGAAAACTGTCCGCAGAGCATCTACATTCCACAGTGTCCCGTCTTTCACCAAAACACGCTGCTCAGCAGCAACCATCATGTCCGCTCCACCAGTTGACTACTACGCCACACTCGAAGTCGACAGCAAGGCAACTCAGCAGCAAATAAGAGATGCCTACAAGAAGCAAGCCCTCCGTCACCACCCAGATCGCGTGCCAGCAGACTCACCAGAACGCCAAACCCGCACCAAGAAGTTCCAGCAGATAAATGACGCGTACTATACCCTCTCCGACCCAACTCGAAGGCGAGACTACGACACCACGCGCACGAACTTCTACGGGTTCGGCGGCAGCAGCAGCGGCAACGGCAGGAATACACGGTCAAATGCGCAAGCTCCTCCTGGAGGGTTCGACTTTGACGAAGAGATCCCGCGGCCAGAGGCTGGCTCGAGCACGGCTGGAAATGGAGGAGCGGGGTTCAATTTTCCCTTTGGCATGTTTGGGAACATGTTTGGTGGACAGGCCAAGACAGAAGGCGATGCGAATCGATTCAGTAACGAGCAGTTTGGATCCGTGTTTGAGGAGATGATGCGTGACGAGGGCATGGCAGATGGAGAGAATCGACCCACGGGGACATTCTGGAGTATCGTTGGAGGAGTCAGTGGAGGGGCCATGGGGTTTATCGTGGGCAACTTCCCAGGTGCGGTCGCTGGCGCGGTGGCGGGGAATCGGTTGGGCGCTGTGAGAGATAAGAGGGGCAAGTCGGTTTACAGCGTGTTCCAGGAGCTGGATCAGCCTGAGAAGATGAGACTGCTGAGTGAGCTGGCGCAGAAGGTGTTTGCGCATGCGATTTCCTAGGCGATATCGACAGAGAGACCACATGTTATGGCGTTCAGGGCGGCTTTTCTGAATTGGGACGGCGGAGATACCAAGACAATTTTGTGTACTGGTTGAAGACTCGCAGAAATAAATGCTTGTGACCTTTCAATCCAACCGGGTATCATGTCTATGTCTTCTTATCAGGTTCGCCGCTCGCTAGGTCATCTTGCAATCTTCTGCGTGTCTTTCTCTAAAAGTTCCCTAGCGGCAGCAATTTCGGCTGTGTTATACCCGTCCCATCCCTTCTCGCCAGATGTACTTCTTCGCACGATCTCAGCAAGCTTCGCTGTTGCCACTTCGTTCAATTTCTTGACGTTTTCTATGCTTGGCGGAGCAATATCTCCCGTTGAAGGATCAGAGCTAGTCAGCTGGCCCTTCTTGCTCGTAGAGAGAACGTCCAGCAACCGCATGGAGCTCTAGATTTGATGTTAGCCAGGAGATCACATTCACGTTGCCTGTTGCTTTCACTTGCCAGCTTCAGTCCATAGTAGCCGCGCAGATAGTCATCACATAATTCCACGCTCCTGCAGAATCTCCTCAACGCCTCGCTCAGCTGCTTCAGCTGCTCTGCGCTTCCAGCTTGCTGCGCATTGGCGCTCAGTGTCGTGACTTCACCCATTCTTGCATGTAGATTCCAGCCATTCGGTGCCAGCAACAGGACTTCCTCCAAGCAGAACTTTGCTTGATCGTACAAACCCTGCTGCACATACAATTCCGCCAGCTCACTCCAACTCTCGACGTCTGTTGGGCTTGTATCCAATAGATTCGTCAAGGCCGCAACAGCCTCGCCGGTCTTGCCCATGCTTTTCAATAATGCGATTCTCCTCTTCCGAATGGTGAACACTGTGGGGTCCTCTTTCAAGATCTCTTCATAGTGGTTCATTACGTTGTCCAGGTCCTCTTGCGTTTTGGCGGAAGCTTCAGCCCAAAGCCCGCGGAGTGCTGCCACGCGTTCATTTGTCTGACCAAAGCGGTCGGTAAGTTCCTCGAGACATAGATAGGCAGAGTCATTGTCACCCGTGCGCAGCGCAGAAAGGAAGATGTTCTCGTAAGACGCCCATTTCTCCTGCGATTCGGAGTTCGAGAAGAGTGATAGCGGGTAAGGGAGCGACCAGGACGATTGCGACTTGAAGAACGATTTAGCTTGCGCGGAGATGGCCAGAGTCTTGGAAGGATCGTTCGCTGTCGGCGGTTCGAGCAGTATTGAAGAAGGCATGATTGCTGTGGCCACAGTTGTGTTCCGTGGATGGACGAAGCTCCAAGATTGTCGCATGTGAACATTGCCAAGCGCCGATCGCTGACCAGGTGGACATCAGCTTGCTTCTCTGACATTCAATACTCGTGGATCACTTCGCCTCCTCGAGTTTATTGAATATCACCATGCTGGTCGAAGCAACGAGTCCGCATCTGTTACTGTCAAGAAGTCTGCGGTGATGCCTGACACAGCCAACGCCATCGCCGCCTTACAGACCAAAATATGGAGCGGATCCATAGCACTCGAGATTCGACTGGCAGCATCGGATTGCAGAACCTATGATCAGTCGGAGCCATATCTCGTGCAGTACCCTCGATTGTCCTATCTGGGGTTCCTCCTGCCCCGGTTACACACGTTCTTTGCGTCAAGCCTGATCAATCCTGAAGTTCCAGCACACGATGCTTGGATCTCTTTTGAAGGTGTACCGATGAAATGGCACTATCCACTAGGGTTACTTTATGATCTCTTTTCAGGGGCGGAGCCACTTGATCTAGATCCACCAGGTCTGCCTGATGCCGAAGAGTCTCAGCTGATCAGCGGCAAGCCGTCTGGTCCTTCCACTATCCCTTGGCGTCTGGTGATCCACTACTCGGACTTCCCTGCAGATCAGCTCATTCAGCTGGATGCAGGAGGTAGGACGATGCAGGACACTTTTATCAATGCGGTGAAGGAGGCAGACTACGTCAGGAACGGGACAGCCAGAACAGTCATGTCACTGAGCAAAGAAGATTCAGACAATCTATGGCTGTCTGTGCAGAATCGTACGTCACACTATCTTGTGGATGATCATTCTGCTGACCTCTAGCAGACGACAGACCACTCTACAATACTGTGAACGCCAAGCTTTTGAACCCTCCGGGTCTGGAGTTACGACACGTGCCTATCAAGATCTATTTACCCACGTCCGGCAACAGAGAAGCAACCGAGACGATAGAGGAGGAAGTCACGCCTGGCCACCTGAGAGTCGTACAAGCTCTGGTCCCTCTTCAGCAGGCATCCAAGCAGCCACAGACTCTTGGTACTGCACTGAACAGTGTGCTACCGACCATTTTCCCGAGTAGAAGGAGTCCCATCTACGCCAGACCAGTGTTACATGGGGCTGCTGTACCTCTTGCTGCCAGGTTAGACGATCTTGGCAAGGCTGGAGCATATACGGACGGTTTCCTGCACGTCGCTATTGTGATGCACGGGTAACAACGAATGGGATGTGTCAATTGTGCAGTACTATAGTGCAGTGCGAATCTCGATCCCCGCTTCGAGAGAGTGTGTGATGATACAGAAATTGTACGTGGTGGTTCACTCTCTTAGAGGTTCTGCTGAACAATGTGAATCTCTTTTGCTACGTGTGGGTGAATAGAGATGATTTGTGGGGTTCTGGACCCACAGTCCATTCAACATCATTCACCCAGCAGACTCGTTTGACTATAATTTTCTCTTGCAACCAAGTGTCCTCTCTCCGAAATCCATTCGAATTGTTGTCAACAGCCACTCGAACCTCCCTTTTCGTTGATCGTTTTCTGCCAGCACAAAGCTACACACAAAGCTATAGCAACACAAAACAAGGTTAGCAAACTCTGTCGTCTTATATGGTTCTTCGACTTACGTTTACTGACTTATTATTGCGGCTATATAGCTCAATTCACCACCTCTATTTAGCTCGAATCGCAATACCAATACGATGACATATAGCACGACAATCCCTCGCTCTGAGAACCCATCCCACAGCCTGAGCGGCCACATGCCCATTGATCCTGCCACTCTCGTTGCATCGAAGACGCTCTCGCAAGCCATCGCCGAGAAGGCGGCGTCGATCTGGGCCTACTACCACGGTAACGCCCCGGCCAACGACTCGAGCGGCAAGAAGCCAAAAGTCAGGCGCTGCGAGGCTTGCAAGTACCTTCGACAATTCTGCCACCACAACGCACCAATCGACGTTGGCTCGAGGGGTGAGGTGAACGCCACAGCGAAGAAGGTGTTTACCTTCTTCATCAACCAGTACCATGAAGAAGGCATTGACATCGTGGGCGCAGCGAAGGCTTACCTGGCAAAGCGCGAGAACAAAGGAGAGTGCAATGAGCTCGTCGTTGACTTGGTTCTCGGCATTGTGGGGCTAGTCCAGGCCTACCAGACGGTCCCGCAGCCAAACATCACCATACCAGAGACCCAGTACACCTGGAACTCGTTACCGAAGGGCACGACCAGCGTGATGTACACGGGTTCGACCTACGCCGAGGAGGTTAATGTGGGGGTGTTTGTGAACCTGGTGGCTTCTTTAGACGGTGATGGGCCGGATGGCACAGAGGGCGCGTAGGGCGACGAGGGTGCTGAAGAGCGATGGGAGGCGAGGGCGTGTAGGCTGGGGTGCTTCTCGTCAAGTGAAAAGAGGCTCATACAGATAAACTGGTACTTCCACCGACGCTTTATCAGTAATGCCGCCTTGTGTGACTAGTAGAGATGGTTGAGAACGAATCAAGAGCTCGAGAGAAATGCAAACGCAACGTTCACATGTGAAGATGGCGCCTCCTTTCCCAAATCTTGTGCTCGCTTCTGAGGTCATAGCTTGACGAGTGATGGTTGGCAGTGTAAATTGATGTCTTCGGAGAGATCCAGTGGTATGGCATTGAAGTCCGGGTGGCCAAGCTTGCATGCGGAGGAAGTGACTGAAGTGCAAATAAGTACCAAGGACAGGCTCTACAAAACTGCAGAATAGATGCTGCCATCGTATAAATTATGGGCCGTTGCACTGCACTCGTTGGATGCTTCTTCTGCGTTCAATCCAAGGGAAATGCGGCTGGTGACTATGATTCAGGTCCAGCAGTCGATATGGAACAGCGACGATGACCACGCTTTGCGGGGTGCAAGTTGTTGGCGTGCATTCGTTGAGGTCTTAACACTGACCATCCGAGACTGCTCGATCGAGGTCGCAAGTGTCCGCAGCGATGGCTGAGAGCGACTTCCCTTGAGCGGATGGCAAGTCCGAACTCATGTGCATTGGTTCTTCAGTTGCATGCATGTGAAGTCACGACTGCCGACTGCAACGGCTTTGTTCCTTCGCTTCGGGCTCTACTCTTCTATACCACTACCAGCAGTACACCAAAATCACTTCAAGCAAGACGCTCAAACACCAGAACCCATCATGAAGCTCGTCGACGTGCTCTTTCGAGCACTGCTAGCCGCATCCACAGCCGCCGCCATCGCGGTGCCTAGTGCAAGTCAACGCGAGATGCCCCGAGTGTCTCCTCTCCCAGCTGACGTGCAACAGATCTCTGCGTCAATTGTCAATGATTCCAGCAAGGTCGACATCGCGTTCCCTGCACCGCCACACCCGCGTCCAAGGCCTTGGGAGGACTACCAGATCATCTGCGTTGACCCCACCGAGGATACGCTGCAAACGAACTACAACGACTATTGGCACACCATTGATATCTTTTGCCGCTACCTCGCCGACAGTAAGATCGAGTTTGAGTACGGTCTGGTATGTTGATTCACTTCAGCCTCACGTCTGGTGGACTAACGCCAGAACTCCAGACCTTCGGTGCCGCCGACAGCCTGTGCAATTCAGATCGCTGCATCTTCATCTCGCTGAAATATCAGTGCACAGAGCCGCAGAAGGCCACGGTATCGTGGGACACGTGTATCAAGAGCATGCAGTATCCGTACTGGCATGGACCACGCTTCCCGGACCTGCTGAAGGACCACACGGGCCCATGCATCAAAGACGATGAGACTGCAGTCATGAGGGGTGCAAGTACTCTTGAACCCAAAGGCTGCTGGAACTTCTCAAGCGAGGTCCATGCGGCGCTCGAATGAGCTGTCTGAATGTTCCTCACGTGGCGGAAGGCGTCCGGAGTCTGCTCAGTATGGATTGACATGAGGGTGCATAAGCATATCTTCCAGCATTTCGAGCTCTGTGGAAGGTGGAGAATGGATGCTCTCTACATCGACTGTAGGTGATAATGGGACGTTTGACGCATTTTGGTGCTCTGATCTTTCTGTGTTCCCGCCTGCACTTTCCAAGTGGTGAGTACTCTCAAAGAGGTGAGCCAAGCAGTAGACGACGCGTCTTCGACGTGCACGTGAAAGATATTGGTCGCTCTACGAGGCGGTCTGACGCTGGATGTGGGCGCGCAGCAGAAAAGAAGACGTGGGAGCTGGAGAAGAGCCGGAAGCGGAAGGAAGCTCAGCGCGAAGCTCTGGCCCCATGCGTGCGTGAGTGAGGACCTGCATGATGCACGCACGCATGAGGCGATCGTGGGGTCTGGTCTGGTCGTCGGCAAACGTAACGTCGGGTTTTGCCTCGATAGGTGGCCTCTTGGCCGCGCTCCCGTAGAAACGTCTCGCACACTCGCTCGTCCAGACTTGGTGAGAGTAGTTAGAGCGCCATTCCTCCCATCCAAACGAGGCGCAACGTGTCCTGAGTCGCATCCCCACCACCATCGTCACCGCACCCAGACCCACCGTCGCCACACGCCGGACATGATAATAACTGGCGAAGTCTCTTAGATTTTCCCTCCGCCGCAAGAGCAGTGAGAAGTGGTCGCTCCCAGGAATCTGCTGCAAGGCGTCATCGGCGCTAGCCATGGAGAACGCCTTCGTGCGCTCGCCGCAAGATGTGCTCAAGCACTTCAACGTCACCGAACAAACGGGCTACTCGTCCAGCGCCGTTGAAGACGCGAGGAAGAAGTATGGGAAGAATGGTATGCACAACGACATCATGCATCAGCGACGACCGCAGCACTGACCAGCCATCAATCAGCCATCCCAGAAGACCCTCCGACGCCCATATGGGAACTCATCCTCGAGCAGTTCAAGGACCAGCTAGTCATCATCCTGTTGGGTTCCGCCGCCGTATCCTTCGTGCTCGCGCTTTTCGAAGAGGAGGAAGGGTGGACAGCATTCGTTGACCCGGCCGTCATCCTCACCATTCTGATCCTGAATGCCGTCGTCGGTGTCAGTCAAGAGAGCTCGGCAGAGAAGGCCATCGCCGCACTGCAGGAGTATACCGCAAACACAGCCAAGGTCATCCGTGATGGCAAGATCCAAACAGTCAAGGCAGAGGATCTGGTCCCAGGTGATATCGTGGATGTCGCTGTGGGAAACCAAGTCCCAGCGGATTGCAGGCTGCTCAGCATCAACAGCAATTCTTTCCGTGTGGACCAAAGTATCTTGACAGGAGAAAGCGAGAGTGTGGGCAAGGACGTCGTCGCGATCAAGGATGCACAAGCTGTCAAGCAGGATCAGATCAACATGTTGTTCTCGGGAACCACTGTGGTGACCGGCCACGCCCACGCTATTGTCGTCCTCACCGGAACGAATACCGCCATGGGAAATATCCACGAGAGCATTACCTCTCAAATTTCTCAGCCCACGCCTCTCAAGGAGAAGCTCAACGATTTCGGCGACACCTTGGCAAAGGTCATCTCTGGCATCTGTATCCTTGTCTGGCTGATCAACATTCGTCACTTCAACGATGCATCTTTTGGTGGATCTTGGACCAAGGGAGCCATCTACTACCTCAAGATTGCCGTCTCACTAGGTGTTGCTGCCATTCCGGAAGGTCTTGCTGTGGTCATTACGACCTGTCTCGCGTTGGGCACCAGGACAATGGCCAAGAAGAATGCCATCGTGCGCAGCTTGCCCTCCGTAGAGACTCTCGGCAGCTGCAGCGTTATTTGCTCGGACAAGACTGGCACTTTGACGACAAACCAGATGAGCGTCAACAGAATAGTGTACATCAACGAGGGACAGTCGGGACTGGAAGAACTCGAGGTGGAAGGCAGCAGCTTTGCGCCAGAAGGCGTTGTTAAGCGTGGCGAGAAGGTCATTGAAGCACCAGCTGCGACGTCGAAGACGATTGCCCAGATTACCGAGTGTGCGTCTATCTGCAACGATGCGAGTTTGGCCTACGACAGCAAGACGGGCGGCTATGTGAGTGTTGGTGAGCCTACCGAAGGCGCTTTGAGAACTTTGGTTGAGAAGGTTGGCACTCCGGAAGCATCGCACAACTCGCAGAAGAGGAGCCTCCGGCCGGAAGAGAAGACTGACTTTGCGAGCAATCACTATGCCAATCATTCGCAAAAGCTGAGAACATATGAGTTCTCTCGAGACCGCAAGAGCATGTCCGTTCTCGTCAACGGCGGCAGCGTGCAGCGTCTACTTGTGAAAGGTGCACCAGAAGCCATTATCGAGCGCTGCACAAAGACGTTAGCCGGAGCCGATGGCAAGCAGGTTCAGCTCAGCGCTAAGCACGTGTCCTTGCTGCAGAAGGAGATTTTGGACCTCGCGAACAAAGGTCTCCGTGTGATGGCATTTGCTAACATCAACGACATCTCCAATCCACTCACGGAAACTGCAAAGACACCGAAGGACTACGCACAGCTCGAACAAGGCATGACTTTCCTTGGTCTTGTCGGCATGCTGGACCCACCGCGCCCGGAAGTTGCGGACAGCATTGCCAAGTGTCGATCGGCAGGCATTCGTGTTGTTGTCATCACTGGTGACAATCAGAATACTGCAGAAACTATTTGCAGACAGATTGGCGTGTTTGGGCCTACCGAGGATCTCACTGGCAAGAGCTTTACTGGGCGTCAATTTGACCAGCTTAGCCATGCCGACCAGCTCAAGGCCGCGCGAAATGCCTCCCTCTTCTCTCGTGTTGAACCTGGACACAAGTCTAAGCTGGTCGATCTCCTCCAGTCTGACAACCAAGTTGTCGCCATGACTGGTGATGGTGTCAATGACGCACCTGCGCTGAAGAAGAGTGACATTGGCGTCGCCATGGGATCTGGTACTGATGTCGCCAAGCTCGCCGCTGACATGGTCCTTGCCGATGACAACTTTGCGACGATTGAGGTGGCTGTCGAGGAGGGTCGCAGCATCTACAACAACACTCAACAGTTCATCCGATACCTCATCTCTTCCAACATTGGCGAGGTCGTATCGATCTTCTTGACGGCCGCACTGGGCATGCCCGAGGCACTGATCCCGGTACAACTTCTTTGGGTCAACTTGGTCACCGACGGTCTTCCTGCTACGGCACTCAGCTTCAACCCGAAAGACCACGATGTGATGAAGCGACCTCCACGAAAGCGGGACGAGGCTCTCGTTGGCGGTTGGCTCTTCTTCCGGTACATGGTCATTGGAACTTATGTCGGTCTCGCCACTTTGGGAGGATATGCATGGTGGTTTATGTTTTTCGAAGGAGGGCCACAAATTTCCTTCTATCAACTGGTGAGTACTCGTTTTCATTCCTTTGCAACTCATTTAAGCATGCTGACATTTGTTCTCAGACCCACTTCCACCGCTGCTCCAGCTCCTTCCCTCAAATTGGCTGCAGCATGTTCTCCGACTCTTCCGCTAAGACCGCCTCGACCATTTCGCTCTCCATCCTTGTCGTCATCGAAATGCTCAACGCCATGAACGCCCTCTCGTCTTCAGAATCCCTCCTCACACTTCCCGTGTGGAAGAACATGATCCTCATCTACGCCATCACACTTTCGATGGTCCTCCACTTTGCTCTCTTGTACACTCCCATTCTCCAAGGTATTTTCGGCATCGTACCGCTCGGGTGGTCGGAGTGGAAGATTGTGTTGGCGTGGAGTGCGCCGATCATTGTCATTGATGAGGTGCTGAAAGCATTAGAAAGGGCTTTTTTCATGGAGAAGGCCGATACTCCGAATCGGATCTCGAGTAGGAGTAAGAAATTGGATTAGAGTAGTGTTTTATATATCATTGGAGGGATGGGATCTTGGAATCACAGGCTCCTCTAGAAAGTTTATAGAATAGAGACTGTAAAGAAGTAGCAGAGCTCTCACTTGTATGTTTTGAGTGCATTCACGAGAAAAGCCTCAAATGGTTTGGATTGTGAACAAGGCGACATGTTCCCAAGTCGTCATGATTCACAAACGGTTTGAAGTTTCCCATCGTGGAGTGTGAGGCGTTTTGGGAAGGCGATGAGGAAGAACCTGTAACTTTTTGGTTGTCTGCTAACTCCCGGACTTTTTGACGCCCGTGCCGTGTGTGCGTCTTGCCACAAAACAAAAGCAGCCTCCGTGCAATGCTAAAACTAAATGAAACAGATTGTGTAATTTCTGCAAAAATGCCAATCCTCCTCTCCAACAACAACAGCAAACAAAGAGTATAGGGTATATTGCATAAAGCTCTAGACGCATCTCGTCCACCAGCCACAAGCTTGCCTCCAATAACAGAAAGCAAATGCATTCCGCCCGCAAAAGGGGGGAAAATATCGCTCTCACTCAATCGCACTCTCATTCTCCTTGGCCAAATGCGATTTGCCGTTCTTCTCCTTGTTCAACCCCAACAGTTCCTTTCCCTTGTTGACCATTCCGGAGAAACTCCCCGTCCGGCCACCCGCCCCATTCGGCTTCTCCGCGCCCTCCTCCCCGCGGCTCATTCGCTTCTCTCGCTTCCGCTCCATACTCTTCTCTCGCGCCTGCTGGGCTCCGCTCTTGCCCAGCGTCGTCATGTTG
>ANSM01006992.1:0-11765 GCA_000347735.1 Cercospora canescens BHU | reverse complement strand
GGTGCTAGGTAATATAGTAACACTATAGAGTTAAGATAATTTAGCAAGAATTGCGGCATATGTTCGGTTCTTAGCGACCTAGAAGGTAATAAAATCACGCCTTAGTGATAAATTAACAGCAGTGCGAGGCATTCTGCGAGAATATAGCGATTGCGGAAGGTTATAGAAGGTGTAATAGTGCTGTTTTGGTGTTTATTTACTATATAGTAATGCTAGAAAGCAGGGGTTACATAGTGACAAGTTGGCCACTTTGGCACTCCGTCGAAAAGCGCCAATCAGGGTCTTCTCCACTCGTTCAATACGGCAATGTCACGTTCATTTTAACCCAGACTTCACTCATTCTATACAGACTCGAAAACTATACTCACTCGTGCTGCAGGCGCTCACTATGGCTGACTCACTGCTCGGCAAACATCAGCTGGAAAAAGCTTTGTATGATGAGAACCAGCAAATCTCGTCTGGCCGCCTCAAGGACGAGAATCCTCTGGACACCAGTCTCGAGTTCCGAAAGTTCTGTGAGGCATGTCGCAGGGGCGATCTACGAGTCTGCCAGGAGCAGATTAGCAAAGGTGTGAATATAAATGCTCGCGACGAGTATGACTACACTCCTTTGATTCTTGTAAGTCGTTCATCCTCTAGCATCCGTCACTTGGCTGATTGCTGATGAGGCGAATTGAGGCGTCACTGTGTGGTCACTACGAAGTGGCTCAAATGCTGCTAGAGCAAGGAGCTCTATGCGAACGCGATACCTTCCAAGGCGAAAGATGCCTGTACAATGCCCTGAATGACCGCATCCGGAATCTCTTGTTGCAATACGACTACAGCAAATCGACAGACCCCTTACAACCCCTTGCCGCACATGTTACAAGCCTGTTGACAAGGGGGAGCCCCAAAACATCAGACATTACGGTCGAAGCTGGTACACAGAAATTTGAGCTTCACAAGTTCGTGCTCAGCGCAAGGAGTCCATACTTCGCCAAGAAGCTCACTGCTGCACCCGAGACAACACACTGGAAACTGTCGAGCTCAATCGCGCCACAGTCATTCGAGACTTGCATTAAGTATCTCTATCTCGCCGAAGTTGGTGCAGATCTTGGTGATGGCGAGGAAGCGCAGATTGTTTTGACGGGCATAGACAGGCTCAGTCGCCAGCTGGAAATTGAGCAGCTTCTTCAAGATATACTAGCATCCAGCGACCGAAGACAGGCCAGACAGAGGCGTACTGAAGAAGTCCAACGGAACAGAGATCAGCTTAGGGACTGGTTTGCCAATAATGTCCTCAAGCATAAAATGGAAGTAGAGAGCGCACGAGCGGATGAAGTGAAATGGGATCGAGACAACGGCATCTTTGCCGATGTACTCCTCCGTGCTGATGAACATGATGAAGCTGAAGCGCCGGGGGCGCCATCAGTGGAGCCAACAGCACGGCAGACGGAAGAGTCTCTCAACGGCATACCCGTTGGCAACTTCCAGCGTCAAGCCTCCCGAAATTCGTCGCAATCACGGAGGTCGAAGCGCTCAGTACTGTTCCCTTGCCATCGAGCGATGTTGCTACGTTCTGAGGTGTTTGCAGCCATGTTTGCCTCGCCATTTCGAGAGGGACAAGACTCCAAGCACTTGCAGATCGTCCCGGTAGACTGCGCACCCGAAGTCCTCGAGATAATCCTAACATTCATGTATACTGAGAAGGCCGATTTTCCACTAGCAATTGCGCTGGACGTCCTAAATGCCGCAGACATGCTGTTCATCGAAAAGTTGAAACAACGTGCAGCTCTTTTAATCAGCACATTAGGTGCGGGCGCCAGCATTGTCGAGGCAGACAATCCGAAGGGAGCAACCGAAGCGGAGGATCTGCTTGATATCTATGATGTGGTGCGAGCTGGCTGGGACACACGCGTCCACCGTCTAGAAGAGTTTGGTGCGAGATACATTGCATACCGACTTGAGCGGTATATTGACGAGCCTGAATTTAAAGAGCTCGTACAAGAGTCAGCGAACCGAATCAAATCCCGCCAAGAGACTGATACTGTGGAGCTCATCGACGACATTCGATACTATCTGTCGGAACGCTTTCGCCTCCGCTTCGAGGATACAGGCTTCGATGAGACGTTTGATGAGACACCGGCTGGTGAACTCATAGAGGAGGTCGAGGACCTGCACATCGACGAGGGTGTCGATGTTCATACGCCTCCCCAGGCTGGACAAGGTGCAGCGGAGAGCGCAGAGGGACAGGTCGTCATTCGTACTTTGGATGGAGAAATCGCGGGCGACGAGTTCGCACAAGACGCGATGAACTACAGTATCCTGTTGGGAAAAATAGACACTCTGATGGAAAAATTGGGACTAGATGGCTAAAGATAGACGGCTTCTCCGCCCGTCTGTTGGCGTCTTTTACCAGGAACAACGTCAACTACGCCTTTTTTGGTAGCAAAGCAGCAAAGGGCTCCCTGTGTCAGAGAGACTATCCTCACCGTGACTGATATCCTCGAGGGAGTAGCAACTCGAAGGAAGCCTCGATCACCTTAGCTGAATGAGTGCTCTCTGGCTATTGCTGCGGTGGCTGGACGGTGGGAAAAATGGACTGTTTCGATTATCTGTCGGCCTACTTAGACCGTGATGACCAACTCAGCCCAAATGGGCGAAGAGCAACGCTATTCAGTACGATTCCGTTCTTATTTTGCTCACACTTAGAAAGGACGCAGAATGCAATTGAAGATTCGTGAATATCAGTCGGTCACCCTGCTGGAAGTTGTCATGCCAAAAGGGTTGACCGACCCACATGACGCAAAGTCAGTGGACTGATTATATAGCACGCATGACACAAGTTTGATGGCCAGCAGGGTCAGGAAAGCATTGTATTGCTCAGCCGAAACATCTCCGTTTCCTAATTTGTCGATTCCAGGCTTATTAAGCTGATTAGACGAATTAAGCGTTGCTCAAGGACTGAGCTTTAAGGTCGAGCGGCCGGTTAACCTTTGTCCCAAAGACGTAAATTACCGTCAAAAACTTTGATTGAGATACATTAACACGTCTCCTACACTTTTCTCTTCTCGCTCATTTTCGCGTTGCTCTGCAACACTTTCAGTCCCACATTCCTTCCTTCCTTCCTTCCTTCCTTCCTTCCTCCTCATGAGGCTGCTGGACTCACAAACCCGCGCACTGCTGATCCGACGTGCCCTTTCGGCTCCACGCTACCGCCTGTTCAGCGATCGGCCTTTTCAGCGCGACGACCGGGTGCTTCTACGAAACAAGAATGACCGCTCCGCTCCTCCTATTTTGACGCGTCCTCTGCAGCCTGGGAGACGCGTCGAGTCACATCGGGGCATAGTCTTGCATGACGATATTATCGGCCGCAAGGTGAGGGATGTTGTCCAGGCGCAGACACCGCGAAGCTCTCGTGGCAATGTCGGGGCCCAGTACCGCCTGCACCACGTGACTCTGGATGAATATTGCCGTCTCACCAGGCGACTAGTCACTCCCATTTATCCTGCCGATGCCAACTTGATTGTCAGTCTGTTGGATCTGCATTCCTCGTCGCCTGAAGACGAGCGCATTGAGATTCTTGAAGCCGGCACGGGCCACGGTGCGTTGACAATGCACTTGAGCCGTGCCATCCGCGGTAACAATGCCAGCCTCCATACCATTGAAGTCTCGTCAAAATTCTCTGCTCACGCGCAGGAGGTCGTCGAGGGCTTCCGTGGGGGCATCTATACAGAGAATGTGCACTTCCACGTAGGAGACGTCAGCGAATGGGTGCACACAGAGCAGGCATCGCGTCAGAGTGATGGCGAGCCCTTCCTTGCGCACGCTTTCCTGGACTTGCCCAATGCAGAATGTCATCTTCAGACTGTCGCTGATGCACTAAAGATCGACGGGGCCCTCATTGTCTTCAATCCCAGTATCACACAGATTATACAATGCGCCACCAAGATCAAGGATGATGGCATTCAGCTCGATCTCGATACTGTGATTGAACTAGGCTTGAATGGGAGCAGTGGTGGACGCGAGTGGGATGTGCGATTCGTGCGTCCCAGGGCAACGTTGAGAAAGGACTGCGAGCAGGACTTGGAAGGCATTTCGCCTTCCAATGAGCATCCGCCAGAATCTAGGGACGAAGACTCGGACCAATTGACAAGACCGCCCTCCGAAAATGCTGCAATCACGAACAAATGGTCTCTCGTATGCAGGCCCAAAGTAGGTGACCGCATCACGGGCGGAGGCTTTCTTGGAGTCTGGCGAAAGCACCGTGATATGCGATAATTGTGGTGTCACACTCGCAAAATCCGAGTGAATGGTCACCTGTCTTGCCCCACTCTTCGTAGTGATGTTGCTGTCGGACATTCATCATCGGTCGACTTCAAGGCTGAAAGGCCACGGCATAACCTAACATCACTTTTCCCGGCCACTCCTCGATTTCGGTCCACGACACTGGCATTCAATGCGGAATTCGCAGCGAAAGAGCGCTCACTGAATCAGCGATCAACGTGGGCCACAAATTCAAGCCTCAAAATGCCACCGTTACGTGACTCGAGGACCTACTCGAGGGAGAAAAGATCCGCCTCGACCTTAAGGCAGCACTACAAGACTCGCTCCACATCAAGTCCGCGCACTAAGAGTGGGCGGAATTCCGCAGGGTTTTTCGACCTGCCAGCCGAATTACGGAACAATGTCTATGACATGTGCTTTCAAGACTACCCGAGCATCAAGCTCCACCCTAACCAACGGCTCACGTCAGAGTGCCCTCTGGCACATGCCAACAAACAGCTGCGCAACGAATCCATGAGCAGAGCGATCGGTTATGCCCCGGTCGTCACAGCAGTCGTCAAGAAATTCCAATTCGCCCACATCATCACTTTTCTCAACCGCCTCAATGATAAAAGACTCCAAGCTCTCGAGAACTCGACAGCTGGGAGTTCCCAACCATTGAGGACCTTCGTTATTAGTCTTCAGATCAAGACCAAGCACAACGAAGGATTCGAGATTGAAGCAGACACTGACGAGCTGCGCCGCTGGTTCAAACGATTCGAGCACATTGGCAAGAGAGGTTCTCGTATCAGCTTTGCTTATGTCAACTCGAGTCCGGAGCACGTGAACTTTGGGGCGCGGAAGCACCTGTTCCTTAGGATGGGTTTGCGAAGCGTCTGGGCATTGGCAGGACGATTGAGCGGGCTGAAAATGCATGGACGTCTGTTACACGAGGCTCGGAAGGTGTACGAGGCGTTGAACTGAGAATCCGCTTGATGAGAAGATTTTTGAGATCTGATCGGCAGAATGGATGACTGCAATACGGCATATCAGGCATGGCTTTGAACAGGACTCGGGAATGGACGGCAGAATCATGCGCGCATCGCTTTTGCACACGATTGAACAGAATATGGCTGCGAGAGCGCTTCATGCCCATCACCAAGGTTGCACATGGCCTGTGGACGGGTTATTGTACAATGGAGCGGCGCGTGGGTTGTGTAAGAATAATTCGACCTCTACTCGAGTTTGCGGTGCCGTGCCCCGTGCAACAGAGCGTAGATATCGCATACATTGCACAGAGATCTTACCCCAGCACCAGTGTGGTATCTGCATATCTGCTTGTTCGTCACAATCGACTTGGGAAACGACATCTTACTACTTCTTAGCAGTACAGACTGGTCTGCTCATTGATTTGAACAAAGGCGGCCAAGAACTTTCTTCCATTTTCGGTACTGTACTATACAAAACCAATTGACATCAAGGCGGCGTGGAAAACGGATCCGGGGAAGCAAAAGACGTCACTACAGACTTTCGCGATCAGATAAGATTTGAGATCCGAGCTTCCAGCGTGTCGGGTCGCAGTGCGGGTGGCGCCGGAGCGACGGGTGGTTGTCAGATCAGGTCGCCGGTCCCTTCGACAACCTCTCCCGCCGCGCAGGGCAGGATGGCGATTGTGTTTTCGCGTCCGTGATAAGGAAAGGATATCGAACAACGACAAGCAGCGTGTCTGAAGTGATGTGTCAATTCGGGCCCATGCAATAGAAACGCGACCGGCGAATGTCGGCAGCCGCATGTGATCTTGGCGCACGCAGTGCTGGGGTTAAGCGAGCCGTTGCTACGTAGCAACGGCTCTGTCAACAGTTCCTTAAGCTCTCCGAACAGGCTTGACTTCTCGAATGCCATGTCTGACCAGACTGCACCTCTAGTGCACATGTACAGCGGAACTCTGCGAGCGCCTCGTTAATGCTCATACTAAGCCAGCAGCCCTTCCTTGTTAGACTTGCGACACTGTAAACAGCACAGTACCCACATACTCCCTTCTAGGACTACCAGCCATCATGGCTACCGACAGCGACTATGAAGTCTTGGAGAAGATAGGACAAGGCTCCTTTGGAGTCATCCGCAAGGTGCGGAGAAAGACAGACGGCGAGATTATATGCCGCAAGGAAATCTCGTACACTCGCATGTCAGATCGCGAGAAAGAACAGCTGCACGCCGAACTGCGCATTCTCGAATCGCTCCGCCATCCCAATATCGTACAGTACTACCACCGCCAGCACCTCAAGTCATCACACGACCTTCACTTGTACATGGAATACTGCGGCAATGGGGATTTGGGCGGCTACATTCGGAAGCTGAAAGAGAGGAACAAGATGGCTGACGAGGAATTCATCTGGGCCATCTTCGCACAGCTCGTGGGAGCTCTGTATCGATGCCATTATGGAGAAGATCCGCCACCTGCTGGCAAAGAGGGCAATGTGCGGAAGGGCAAGGCGCTCGTCAGTAAGCAGGGCCACACAGTCATCCTGCACCGCGACCTCAAACCCGAGAATGGTGAGCTTCCTATTTCCCCGATTCTCACGTCACTCGCTAATCGTGTAGTCTTCCTCGGAGAAAACAACAGCGTCAAGCTTGGAGACTTTGGTCTGTCCAAGATCATTGCATCGCACGACTTCGCCAGCACATACGTCGGCACTCCATTTTACATGTCACCTGAAATATGTGCTGCAGAGCGATACTCGCATCACTCTGATATCTGGTCTATGGGTTGCATAATTTATGAGCTTGCAACACGACAAGTGCCTTTCGAAGCCCGCAGCCACATGGAGCTTGTCTTGAAGATCAAGAAAGGCTACATCAAGCCCCTACCGTCACAGTACAGCCAGGACCTCACGGATGTGATATCATGGTGTTTGAAGACCGATCCACGCCAGCGGCCAGATTGCGCGCAATTGCTCGGAGTTGCCAATATCAAGGTTGCACGCACGCGTCTTGAACAAGCCTCGGCACTGGGTCAATTGGGCAAGCTACAGATCGATCGTGATTCTGCATTGTCCAAGCTCGCAGCTGCACAGAAACAGATACAAGAACTGCAATCCGAAGTAACGAAGCTTCGTGAAGCAAATAAGAAGGTCGAGATGGAATGGCACGCGCGCGCGACCTTAGCGATCAATCAAAAAGTCCACGAAGCTCATGAGAAGAACAAGGCGGAGCTTCTCAGTCAATTTGATGCAGCGGTCGAGAAGCGAGCAGAAGAGAAGTTGGCTCTTCATCTGGCGAGCCTACCCTCAACGGCTACCGAGTCGTCGAACTATACGCATAACGTCCGATCCTCCACACCACCTCCCGCGCGGCGAGACCTTTCCGGAATCAACAACTTCCACCGCAGACTACCGGACGCTGATGCATCGTCGCTGCCTGATCTTGATGAGTCCATCATCGAGCAGGACTTGACCTCACTCTCCCTCGGTAACGATGGTCTTGAAGCTGCAGAAGCACAAGATGACATTGTATCGCCGCTCGCCAACCGCACGAAGCCACCGCCGAAGAAGCGCGAACGCAAGCCATTCGTACGCGCGAAGACCTTCGCCAACTGCAACAACATGGCCAAAGACAGCCCAATGGACGTCCACATGACCGATCCTTCGCCGGGGCCTATACATATGAGAGGGTTCATCTCGCCCCGCAAGGGCTTCCAGGACCGTTTGACAAGCGAGCCACTGAAGCGAAACATCTTCAGTGCAGCAGCAGAGAAGGAGAATGTCAGGCCTGCAGTCAGAGGTAGAACGCTTGTGGAATTGAGCGGGGCATCAGTGCCACAGAGTCCAGCCAAGTGGATTGGCAACCCAGCTATCCTGGAAGACATGATGCCTTCGCCGTTCGTGAAGAGGCGGTAATCTCCAGGGAGCTGTTTTGAGAGGATTGGGAAACGTTAAACATCACAGGCGCGGTGCTACGCGGACTTTTCTTGTGTTTGGGGCCGGATCTCGTATTTCTGAAGGTTCTCTGGGATTCTAAGGTTTGCATGGTTGGATGTGTCCCGAATCATGGCAACGACAGAACATGGCGGCGCTTAGAGGCGGTTTGGAATGCTGGGTGGGATCATGTGAGTTTCTCGCATTGGTGAGCGCGTTCAAGCGTGTAGTTCTCTTGGCGAAATAGCTCTCAAAATGTTCGCTTTGAATTTCGTGAAAAACATTTCTGGGGCGTAGTCTGGCGCCTGATGAGTAGCAACTTCGAAAGTGCGTTGGCGAGACCTTGTAGAAACGTTTGACAGCTTGATTCAACTGCGAAAAATGCTGCTAGCTCGTCTCCGTGTCACATCAGGCATGATGAGCACGCCCGAAGCTGTTTGACAGGGCCATATCGTGCTAAAATGTTCCACAGTCGCTGGGACGGCCTCACATGAGGCCGTCGCATTGATTCTTAACTCGAGGTTCCTGTCGCGGGAGAATATCTAACTTGTGGACTGTAGCCACCGATATTCTCGATGAAATCAGTACAGATGTGGTATGTAGTATGCGAGGTATCGAGGGACAACGATATAAACATGCAGGACAAGTGCACTGCTCGGCGTGCACCACGGAGATGAAGTCGGGAAAGAGTTGCGGCTCTGCAGAGCTTGGCACAGAACGTTGCAGCTGGACCGTCTCGTCATCATAGATGCCTTGTCTCGACCTTTTGCCTCATTCTTCTGACTGTCTGCCAACACCATCCGCCTCTTGCAAACTGGAACCGCTCCGCTCACTGTGCATGGTCGGTTTCATTCCATAGCATTATTGCGGCCTTCGCCATCTCTTTTTGCAGTGTACACTGGCCATGTCGGGAGTACTCCTCCGACGGCCGCAAACCATTGCGCTCTCGTCTCGACAGCTACTCGAGGCTGCCTCCTTATCGCGCACATTGGCGCAGCGGCCTGCCTCTCTTCCTAGGCCCTTGTACGCATACGCTCGAAGCCGACAGTATTCGACAGAAAAGGACAAAGATGGCAAACACGTCGACAGCAAAACAGGCGCCTCGCCGAAGGGGATGGAGGACCTATACTCACAACGGTCACCGCTATCGTCGAACCCTCAGCCGCCACCTGGGAAAAAGCCTGATAAACCAGAAGATGGCAAGTCCAAGCTGACTGCGGCCGAAGAGAAGGCGCTCGAGGACACCTTTGCGCTTGTAAAGAAGGGCATGCCTGCGTCCATGGCGGAGGACATCGACAAGGCCCTACAGAAGATCAAACGTGAGGGCCTACCATCAGAGCTTCGTGAGACGCTGGGCGAGGTGTCCAAGGAGGGCATGTCACCGGCACGAGCTGCGAAGCTGTGGCGACTCACCTCGCACATTGCGCGACAGACAGCTGAGGACATTGTGAACGAAAAGGAGGCGGAGCCTAAGCAAAAGACTTCTGACGAGCCAGGCCCGGCTGGGTCGAGTGGCCAAAAAGATGGTGGCAAGAAGAAGGGAAAACAGGAGGGCGAGAGTCCGTTTGGCAAAGTCAGCGAGGTCAAGCTCGACCTGTCGAATTTTCTCGTCTCTGCATTCGTTGCATACATGCTATACCGACTCGTGATGCCCACTGAAAACAGCAGAGAGATTACGTGGCAAGAATTCAGAAACACTTTCTTCGATAAGGGGTTGGTGGAAAAGCTGGTCGTGATCAACGGCAACAGGGTTCGCGTCTATCTCCATCGTGACAGCGTGGCAGCAATGTATCCCGAGTCGCCAGCAGCACAACAAGGCTTCTATTATTACTTCAGCATCGGCTCAGTAGAAGCGTTTGAGCGAAGAGTGGACGAAGCTCAGAACGAGCTGCGGATCCCTGGCTCGGAAAGGATACCGATTTCCTACCACGAAGAAGGCAGCTGGGCGAACATCATCCTCGGGTTTGGTCCTACTTTGCTCTTCATCGGTGCCATTGCATATATGTCTCGGAGAGCTGCGTCAGGCGCGGGTGGAGGACAAGGTGGAATTTTCGGTATGGGTCGTAGTCGGGCAAAGAAGTTCAACCACGAGACGGACATCAAGGTCAAGTTCTCCGATGTTGCTGGCATGGATGAGGCCAAGACTGAGATTATGGAGTTTGTTGGTTTCCTCAAAGACCCCGCCAGGTTCCAGAAGCTTGGCGCGAAGATCCCGCGTGGTGCCATTCTCTCTGGACCTCCTGGAACGGGTAAAACACTACTGGCAAAGGCCACTGCTGGAGAAAGTGGCGTACCATTCTTCTCCGTGTCAGGATCTGAATTCGTGGAGATGTTCGTGGGTGTCGGGCCCAGTCGCGTACGAGATTTGTTTGCCAACGCTCGCAAAAACACTCCTTGCATCATCTTCATCGACGAAATCGACGCCATCGGAAAAGCACGTGCTAAGCAGTCCTTTGGGGGAGGGAACGACGAGCGGGAAAGCACGTTGAACCAGATTCTGACAGAAATGGATGGGTTCAACACGTCGGAACAAGTGGTTGTGCTCGCAGGCACAAACAGAGCAGATGTGCTCGACAAGGCGCTCATGCGTCCTGGACGCTTCGATAGACACATTGCCATCGACCGGCCGACCATGGACGGTCGGAAGCAGATTTTCGGGGTTCACCTGAAAAGCATTGTGACCAATGAGGATATCGAGCACCTCAAGGGCCGTCTGGCGGCACTCACTCCCGGGTTTGCGGGTGCCGACATTGCCAACTGTGTCAACGAAGCAGCGCTGGTTGCTGCACGGGCTGCAGCCGACTCTGTTACCATGCAGCACTTCGAGCAAGCGATCGAGCGTGTGATTGGAGGTCTGGAGAAGAAGTCCCTCGTCCTCACACCCGAGGAAAAGAAGACTGTCGCTTACCATGAAGCCGGACACGCCATCTGCGGATGGTATTTCCAATGGGCCGATCCTCTTCTCAAAGTTAGCATCATCCCTCGTGGCGCTGGCGCTCTGGGCTACGCCCAGTACTTGCCTGGTGGGGGCAATGACGCAGTTCTCATGAACGTGAAACAACTCATGGATCGCATGGCCATGACACTCGGCGGGAGAGTGAGCGAGGAATTGCATTTCGACACCGTCACCTCGGGAGCTAGTGACGACTTCAACAAAGTCACGCGGATGGCAACTGCGATGGTGACGAAATGGGGCATGTCGAACCTCGGATACATCTACTATCCCGACAGTGGCGAGACACAAGAGACGCAGCTGCAGAAACCATTCTCCGAGCAGACGGCGCAGAACATTGACGCAGAAGTGAAGCGAATTGTGAATGAAGCGTACAAGCAATGTCGACAATTACTCGAGGAGAAGAAGCACGAGGTGGGTCTCGTAGCGGAGGAACTTTTGAGGAAGGAGATGATTGACCGAGACGATATGGTCCGCCTCCTGGGGAATCGTCCCTGGGCCGATCCTGGAGAGTTCTCCAAGTACTTTTCCGGAAGCGGTGACAACAAGCCTCTGGGGCCCGCACCGGGTCAACCTTCCAGCGGGACACCGGGGGGAATAGGTGATTCTGACGGCGGCGGTTCACCTCCGCCGCTACCTGGCGCTGGCCCCGC
>ANSM01006985.1:0-13842 GCA_000347735.1 Cercospora canescens BHU | reverse complement strand
GCCTCCTAGCCGCAACGGAGCTGCGGATGGCGGCGGACCCGCAGACGGCACCTTCACTCCACAGCCTGGCAGTGCGCAGATGGCGTATTCTCCTAGTGGCAGGCCTGTTGGGCCAGTGGCACCCGGGCAGCAGCATATGTCGCCAGCCGAATCTGCAGCCCGCAGGCAAGCACATGAGGACCTGATTACGGCAAACACGCGAGATCAACGCGGCATGCAGTCTCTAGGCAACGCTGCAACGGTCACTGCAGCGGGCACGTTGGCCGGACTTCCTGCAGGTGTCTCCCCGCGAGCAACACCTCTACCTATGCAAGGCGCAGACCCCATGGCCGTCGACGCGGGCGGAATGGAGAAGCGTGGCCCAGTGGAGTTCAACCACGCGATCAGCTATGTCAACAAGATCAAGGTATGTGGTCGGTGAATGCTGTTCCAGGTTTGACGCGACTCTGGGCAAGTGCGGTATGCGTCCTGCTCTCCGATTACTGACTGCTTCACAGAACCGATTCAGCTCACAGCCTGACATATACAAACAGTTTTTGGAAATCCTGCAGACTTATCAGCGCGAATCAAAGCCCATACAGGACGTCTACAGCCAGGTGACCCACTTGTTCAAGGGCGCCAAGGATTTACTTGAGGACTTTAAACAGTTCCTGCCTGAATCGGCGGCGCAAGCCAAAGCTGCAGAGCGCGCGCGCGCTGAAGCTGCGCAACTGTCAGACATGCGCAGCACTGCTGGCGACGGCATGTACAACAGTCCTGTCATATCGCGCGAAATGGGAACACCCGGACACAATCGCGGACAACTTCCTCCGGTCGGCAACTTTGCGCCCACCCCAGCTTCTAAGGACAACAAGAGGAAGCGGCAAGGCACCGGACCACCAGACAATATTCCTGGCCCAGCCGGACCAAGCAAGCCTCAATACATGGCAGGGCCACCGGGAAAGCGCGCGAAACCGAACCATGCGATGGCCAAAAATGAGCAGCCTCCATCCTCTCCAACGATCGTGCCACGACTTCCAGCCCCCATTCCGCCAACGACGACCTCAGCCGCTACAAGCGACGAGATGGCGTTCTTCGACAAGGCGAAAAAGGCAATCGGTAACAAGAATGTTTACAATGAGTTTCTCAAGCTCTGCAACCTTTTCAGCCAGGATCTCATCGATCGTGGCACTCTGCTGTTCCGCGTCAAGCAATTCATCGGCAGCAATCCGGACCTGGTGAAGTGGTTCGAAGATTGGCTTGGACATGATGAGCGCGATGTCGTAATTGAGAACAAGCCCCGGATACCTCCTGGACGGGTCATGCTCAGCAATTGCAGAGGTCTGGGGCCCAGCTATCGACTTCTGCCTAAGCGTGAGCGACAAAAGCCATGCAGTGGCCGGGACGAGCTGTGCAACTCCGTGCTCAATGATGAATGGGCATCGCACCCGACGTGGGCGTCAGAGGACAGTGGTTTCATTGCGCATCGCAAGAATGTCCACGAAGAAGGTCTCCACAGAATCGAAGAGGAGCGCCATGACTATGACTTCAACATCGAAGCCGCTTCACGCACGATACAATTGCTTGAGCCCATTGCGACGCAACTCAGACGGCGAACAGATGAGGAGCAGAGGGCATATCAACTACCAGACGGACTCGGAGGTCAGAGTACGACCATCTACAAACGTGTCATCATGAAGTTGTATGGACGCGAGAAGGGCGCTGAAGTTATCGAAAATCTGCGTGAACGGCCATACCAGGTCATTCCTATCCTCCTCAACCGAGTGAAAGAACGGTTGGAGACTTGGAAGATGGGCCAACGCGAATGGGAGAAAGTCTGGCGCGAGCAGACGCAGAAGATGTTTTGGAAATCGCTCGATCATCAAGCCGTGCAAGCGAAGAACAATGACCGCCGCGCATTCCAATCGAAGACTCTGCAAAGCGAGATCACGGTCAAGTACGAAGAGATGAAGCGCGCAGGTCTCTCCAATCCGGCGCTGCTGCGACAACCACAGCTGGAGTATACTATTGACGACCTGGACGTCCTTGTTGACACAACACATCTTCTACTTGTCCATGTCCGTATTCAGATGGACACCGACCATCCGAAACTGGCAAGCTTCATAGAAGATTTCGTGCCTCTCTTCTTCGGCTTCGAGACCGAAGCGTTTAAAGCACGTCTCCACACGCGGAAGAACGACAGTTCGGATGACGAGATGCCCCCCAGCGGCGATGACGCGCTCTCGGTCGGTTCGCGCAAAGGCCCTGGTAAGAACGGTGGCTTGCTACGCGCCGCCCTTGACCCCAGCAGTCGAGGACGCAAGCTCACGAGGAAGGACCGCGAAGATAGCCAGGCATCTAACAGCCGCGCCTCTACTCCCGAGGGTGGTTCCAATGCAGATGCGGAAGACATGGCCATCGATTCCACGGAAATTCCAGACATCAAGGAGGCGAGCACGAGCCGCTGGACTGATCATCCAAACACTGGCAACATGACTCCCGATGGCAGGGACGTCAATCCGTTGCAACCACAACGTCGCGACTTGTATCGATGCTGGGCCAATAGCACGCTCTATTGCTTCATCAGACTCTTCATCATGCTGTACGAACGATTGTACAAGCTGAAGTGCGCAGAAGCCTCTGTCCGGAAGACCGTCAAGGACGCATCAACCTCCAAGCCTGCAGTTGACCTTGGACTCATCGACAAGATGCCAACGGACTTCTTCCCAGATGTTTCTGACAATGCATCCTACTATACCCAGATGCTGGCCAAGTTCGAAGACGTACTGAATGGTAGTATCGAGTTCGTTGAAGTGGAGGAAGCACTTCGACGCTTCTACTTGCAGACAGGCTACTCATTGTATCCATTCGAGAAGCTTGTCGCCACTTTGGCCAAGGATGCGGCGCAAGTTATGAACGGCGACAGCAAGGACAAGTCGGCCGAGATATTCGCTCTCTTTAAGAAGGACAGACTCAAGGATCACAGCACCGCACAACAGCAGACTGACTACCGCAAGGCTTTTGAGAAGTTAATCAAGGACAACGAATTATACCGGATTGACTATGTGAGTCCTCTGAATAGGCGGGTCTCCTTGAGGAGATGTTAATTTTGCTACAGGATCAGATGACTTCGAAAGTCAAGATCTTCGTCTCAAAGCGCGAAGATCCAGTCGCTGATGATGGCCTGTCGGCTCTCGACCGTGAACAGAGATGGCGATACTACATTGCCTCTTATACATCCACAGACCCTACTGCCGAAGTTGATCAGACTGCCGTTGACATGCCTTTCTTGATCAGCAATATCAAGCAGGTTGGTGCAGACCCTCATGCAGACCCGACCGCATCAGGCGAAGGCTCCCCAGATCGTCGTCGCGCACGTTTCCTTGATGTCAAGAATGAAGAGAAACTTGAATTGCGCATCGCAGTCAACAACTACAAGACATTCTTCCAGGCCAACTCTTACGAAAGCTTCCACGCTAAATTCGAGGAACGCCAAGGATCCAAGAAAGATGTTCTGGTCGCGGAATTCGCTCGGGACGCACATCGCGAAGATCTTATCAAGGATCGTTACGAAATGAATAACAGCGGCATGCGAGATCTGAGCAAGGAGGATGTGGAGAAGAAGAATGCCGCTTTTAATGCTTTGATCGAGAAGGGCGAACTGGATGGGGAAGGTACGAATGGCGAGCAGCAAAACGGGGACGTTGAAATGCAAGATTAGTATTCATGCAGAGGGTAGGGATTGATGTCATTGAAGCATGATCAGTTGGGTGCTTCCACGCATCGTATCTGCCCGACATGGAGTTTTGGAAGAGCACGATTGTGATGGTATTGCCAAGAATAGCTTGGGAATGGTTTGCGGTTACATACGTCGTATATGTGTAGTGGTTTTATGTCAGATGGTCGGATCAATACAAACAGTTCGCTGATTCAACTCTCCGTCGCTGGTCCTATCATGCGGTAGTCCCGAACCCTCGTGGTACCAAAACCTCAGGCCCTTGCCCGGAACACCTCACGTCCTCGTCTTCAAAGCCTTGGAATTCCGCGGTCGGCCGGCTAGGTTGCTGGGCATGCCTCATCATCTGAAATTGCATTCCCTCCTTACATGTACTACGTAGTTAGCGATTGAGCAATCCGGGTGTCTGGCCAATGATTCCGCACCATCTTGCAGCAGCAGTAAAACATGGCTTGAAGCAGCACGGCCATTTCGAGAGCCGAATGGCGGTTGTACTCGGGGGCTTTCCGCAACCGGATCGCAAGTTCTACGCAGAGTGCCGCGAACAGCCATCTCCAGATTCGTTTGGCCAGCCATGCGTCGATTGCTTGGAGGAGTGGCCACGGCTGTCGAGACCTTTCGAAATTGGCCCACGAGCGCTTGCCGGAGATTGCGGTAATGAGGGCGCTCAGGGCGATGGCATCGCGATTTTTCTGTTCGAGAATCGCGCTGGTGAGTAGGAGAGTCAGGAGGCTGAGGATGAAGATTGATATGGTTCCCCACGCGGAGAGGAAATCGAGGATTGGTGTCAGGATTGGAGGCGGGTTGTAGAAGAGGAGTAGGATGCGGTCTACGATTCGTTTGGTCGGCCGGTGGCCGTACCATAGCGTCTGGCAGACTGGGCACACGTTGACGTTGTATGGGAGGAGTCCTGTGTCTAGGCATGAGAGGCAGACTGCGTGGGTGCAAGGTGAGGCACAGGTGCGGATCGCAGGCTCTTCTTCGTCGTAGCAGATGAGGCAGGTGTCGTCATGTTGCGGCTTCACGAGGCTGAGCCTGCGGCGGAATCCATTCTTCTTGGCTTGCTTGGATGAGGCCCAGAGTTGGGTGAGGGGTGCCATGATTTTGGCTTGGATAGGGGAGCGTCGAGCTAGTCTTTGAGGTCGACGTAGTGCGTATGTGGACAGAATCATAGGGAGTATTGGAAATATGTATACTCATCGTTTTGCAAGAGTTAGTCAGATCGCTGAGGCCGCTTGATTTCATCTTGGGCTAGCAGCTGGCATGCGGCCTCTGGCACTCTTTGGTCCCTCTCCAAGCCTAATCAGTATTTGGTATTGGACTCATGGAGACTGACAGTCACGTCGGATAGTCACGCGTGTGTGGACAGCTTGTGGTATTCTTCTGAGTTGAATAAGTAAATCCTCACGTTCTTGGTTTGATGCTCAGAGAGAGTGGTTTTTGAATAGAAGCATGTCTGAATAGAGCGTATAATATCGTACTTTGGACCGGGAACTGTCGATGTGAGCACATGACAGATGAATAGCATGTTCTAAATAAAATCGACCTCCCTCAAGTCGTTCGCGACTACACCTCAGGTTGCCGATTTCTGACATATCCAAGACATGAGAAGTTGGCGGGATCCGGTGTCAGTTATGTCCGTCTTGCACTTTTTGAAGCCGGATCTGATGTCCAATACCTGGCTGGTATGTTGATAGTGGAGAAGGTCGAAGTGAAGCACAGCAAGCACAACAAGCTTTTACCGGCAACGCGGCATGTGCAACACCCGGAGGTAGCACCGACCCATGTCGTGCATATTCAGATTTGAGTGCTCGTATCACACAGTGCAGTCTGCGAGGGCTGTCGGATGTGGCAATTCTCTATCTCATGAATCATCCGCCTCTGGAATCTCGGTATGGGATTGTGGCAACAGGTGGCGAGCTTCATGAATGCTCCAGAACTTGCAGAGTGGTGGACACGACCACGGCTAACTAACTAGTTCTAGCGGCCCGGTTGTGGCGCTGGGCAAGGTTTCCAACATCTTGTTCGCAACGGCAGTCGGATAATTGCACACGGCTTGTTTGATCGCTTGGGGATGATCATGCGCTATCCAACCGTAGCACATCCGACATCTGTGTTTGCCGCAGCTGAAACCCATGGCGTCTCCCCGCGATACCGCCATGGAAGCGGAAGGGAAGAAGCGACGACATGAATGCAAGGCTGTCATGCAGCTACAGTAGTTGGCGAGCGAGACTACTGCACATGGAATCGTCGTTGCTGTAGAAAACCTGCTTGTTTCTTTGGCGAGCGCGTTTGACTCCAGGAAGGCGACGACCACACGCCGGAAGCCAGACGACGACCTTCTCTTCTCTTGCTCTTTGGATACATTCCCGCTGACTACAGGCACTGTTTGGACTCGTGTTTGGCCGCTGTCCCTTATCTTTGCATTTCGTCCACCCACGCTCGTTCACCTGTCGCTCGCTCGTTGGATTGGAACACCGCCCAGGCCATGATCGTCCTTCTGGTCCTGCTCTGTTGGGCAGCCACAATCGCTACAGCTCTCCCGACAATCGAGGCAAAAGGCGCCAAATTCTTCACTTCGGATGGCGACCAATGGTTCATCAAGGGCATTGCCTATCAACTGACTCCAGAGGACCCACTTGCACAAGCCGACCAATGCCGGCTCGACGCCTCACTCATGAAGACTCTCGGTGCAAATGCCATTCGTGTATACCACGTGGACCCAACTGCTGACCATGACGGATGTATGGGACACTTCGCCGACGCTGGCATCTACGTCTTTGTAAGAACATGAAGCTCTAACAGACTCCCGATTGCTAACGAGCGGAAGTTGGATCTCGACACGTTCGACACCTACATCTTGCCTGGCACGCCGACTTGGAACTCGACCCAATACGATGCCTTCTCCAAAGTCATGGACGCTTTTCACGCTTACGACAACCTCGCGGGATTCTTCGTTGGCAACGAGCTGATCACCACTGCGGCCGATAGCATCGCCGCTCCTTATGTCAAGGCCGCAGCTAGGGACATGAAGGCCTACAGAGACAGACAGGGGTATCGCGAGATTCCGATCGGGTACTCTGCTGCAGACATTGCCATCCTCCGCCCCAACCTGCAGAACTACATGGCTTGTGGTGACAACCCCGCCGACGCTTTGGACTTTTTCAGGTGAGCTTGTTGCGTGCTGGAGCGATGTCAACAGCTGACATTGCATCAAGCCTGAACGCATATGAATGGTGCGGAGATTCTTCTTACGAGCAGAGCGGCTATTCGATGCTGCAGAAGAATGCGAGTGAATACAACATCCCCATCTTCTTCTCGGAGACTGGTTGTCAGACTGTGAGGCCGAGGACTTTTGGTGAGTGTCACCTCCCCGCCTTCATGACTTCGATCTATACTTACATGTCACAGGGGACCAAGCTGCCATTTTCGGATCCGAGATGTCGTCAACTTGGTCCGGTGCCATCATCTATGAGGTGTGTTTCAACAGTTCTTTTGTTTACCTTGCAGATCGTCTGGGCACAGGCTGACAGTTCTTCTCAACAAGTGGATTCAAGAAGCCAATGACTACGGCCTCATCTCGTACGGTCCGTCGGTGGCTCCAACTGCAACGGGCTCGGATATTGCAGGTACATTGGGCAGCGGATCTCCCTCTCGGTCTCTGTTGCAAAGTCATTCATTCAATGCCCCGGGCAAGATACCCAGTCAGACATGATTGAAGGCTGATCTTCTCCACCACAGGCGGCTACACTGTCCGCGGAACACCAACGCCGATCTCACCAGACTTTGAGAATTTGTCCTCGCAATGGGCAGCGGCATCCCCTTCCAGCATCCCCGCCTCGGCATACTCGCCTTCACTCTCGCCGCCACCTTGCCCAGCAACCACCGCAGACGCCTGGCTGGCTTCGGGACCGCTGCCAATGTTGAATCAGGAGTTCAACACTGCAAGCGGTGCTGGTTCGAACGGTGCTGCGACGGGCTCGGGCAGGTCTGGAAGCACCGGAACGCGGACGACGTCTTCCAGTGAGGCAGCGGCAGCCACCAAGCTTGCAGCACCGGCTTTGCTCGCTTTGCTTGCTGCTGCGGTCGCTTGAAACGGTCTAGGCGTAAGGGATACGATTCATAGTATTAGAGCAATAGAACGTGAATGATTGATGATTGGCTGTTTCTTGGTACTGCTGGTCTGAATCTCTTTCATGCTTCACCACAATCTTCGAATGCCTGGCATGCTGAGGGTCTACGGACACGATGAGTTCCGACAACTTGTGGTTCGCCTTGGTCCATGCATCGGCAATTTCTAATCACCATGCCATTCATCTGCATATCATCTTCTGCGTCTTTTGCGCTCACCTAATCTTGCACCGCTTCGCCTTCTTGGCAGCCGGCCGGTACTATCCCTTCTTCCTTATGTCTTTGGAATCCACAAAGCTCGGCAAGATATGCTTCGCGAGCACCGAAGCCATTGGCAGATGCGCGGCGAGTATGTTGCGGCTGAGTGAGTAGCCTTGTTCGCTCTGCGCCTGATCACGCGCAGCAACATGAGATGAATTTAAACCCCGTTTCGAGGCTGTCGCAATGTCGTTCCGCAAAACCAGAGACAACTCGGCAACATGGATACAATCCCCATCGGGTTGGCCTGCGACGCTTTCAAAGTGTGAACAAAGTCGGTGACTTTTAGACCTGGAGAGAAAATTTCCGAAGTCTAGCTGTGGGCAGCCGCACCCATCAGAGCACCTTTGAGCGGGCCAAGCTTGTTGACCAGATCGAGTCCTAGACTTCGACCCCACACCACAGGACCTGATCCAACAGAGTACAGCTTCTGCAACTTGTCCACGACGCCCAACATGGCGTTGTTCGCCGCCCATCGCTGTGAGTTGTACTCGTCCAGAGCCCAGCAGCTGCCGATATCCATACCGTGGTCCATGCCCTTGGCAATGCAGTTTGCGAGGGATTCTGCATCTGCGAGGCCGAGGTTGAGTCCTTGGCCGGCGAGTGGATGCACAGTGTGTGCGGCATCTCCAATCAGGGCCACGCGGTGGCCAGTGTATGTGTCGGCGTGCCGCATGCGAAGGGGAAAGGAGGCAATTGTGCCTTCCTGCACGCCCATCACGCGAGGGAGGGTGATGGGAAGTCCAGTGGCGCGAGGATCAGTGTTCGGCTCGCGCCAAGCCAGTTCATCTGATGGATTGGACTCGGGATTCTGGATGAGATAGTTGATGTCAACCATCATCAAACGGAATGCGGCATTGACCAAAGCTGTGAAGTCTTGCGGAGAGAGCTGCTTTAGCTTTGTTGCATGCGGTGCGGTGATTGACCACACCAGGCTCGCCTTCTTGCCCGGAAGCGGAAGAAGGGCAATGGGTCCTGTAGGTAGGAATCGTTGGTATGCTGTGCGGAGATCAACCTCGTTGAAAGATTGGTCAAGATCTAAGGTGGCAACGACGCCATGCTGCCCATAATCCCAGCCATGACTGGGAATGTTTGCGAATGTGCGCACCGGGCTGTTTGCGCCGTCAGCACCTACCAACAGTCTCGCAGCGATCGTTCGATCCCCCGGCAGAGAGACCATGGGCCAATGCGACAGATCTAGGGATTCCTCATCTTGCGGCTCCGGACCTAGGTTGATCGATTCAATTCGCGTCTTGTCTAAGACGTCTACAGCTCCTGCCTCTTGCAACCTCGCAAGCAGAGCAGTGGTCAGATTGTTGTTCTCACACATCGTGGCCACCGTGCTCAAGTCCTCCTGCTCGTACTTTCGCCGACTTTGCTGCAACCTGCTGCCCGGTATCGCAGCAGCAATGGTGTCCAGTATTCCCGTCCCTGAGCTATCCACGGGATCAAAGTGTATCTTGCTCCCACTCACTCCATCCCACACGTCCATGCTGTGATACGGCTGCGCCCGCGCAGCATTGACATGTTCCCATGCTCCATTTTGCTTGAGGAACCGCACCGAGGACGGCGTGAGAGATGAACATCGATTGGAGAAAGAGGTCGGATCGTGAGATACTGATGGCTTGAGCTCCTGCCCATCGATTAAGGCGATTTTCAAGTCTTTTGTGGACGCCTGAGAGCGCAGAGCAGAGACCAGGGAGAGGCCGGCGGGTCCACCTCCGATGCAGACGACGTCGTATATCTCGGGAGACTGGGTGGACGAAGCTGCGGTGTAAAGGCTTCTCCGCAAGCTCGGCGGGAGCGCCAGCAGTTTCGACAGCGCAGTGTTGGACACGCGGCCAGCGGGCAGCATTGCCATGGTGCACAATGTTATGCGCGGTGGAGGTCTTACGTGATGAGTGTAGGTCGACAGGACTCGCAAAGTTGTCGAGGATCGGCAGCGAGATGCGGCGATCGGAGCCCGGAATGTCGTCGTTCACATGCGGCGGCATTACTTTTGTGCTCGCTGTCTCACTCACGCCTCACCAGACTAGTAGAACACCAGATTAGTGAGCTGCCCTTGCTGTGTTGACGTCGCTGCAGCTTTGACCATCGGCCACATACCCAGATAAGTGTAGGTCCTTCTTCGTGCTGCCTCGACTGTTTCTATCCTCCAGCAACACTCAAAATGGCCTCGGGCGCGTCCAAGTTGATTCCCTCCGATCCGGAGAAGGTGATGGTCCTTCGCAAGATCACTCCCGATATCCTCACCTGCAGCACGCCCTTCTCGCGGTTCGGCAGGATCAAGATTGGCGGGCGAGGCACCATCGTCCGGCTTGCCACGGGCAGTCTCGCCGTCTTCTCGCCAGTTGCGTTGACAGATACCGTCAAAAAAGAGACACAAGACCTGGGTGGAAGGGTTGGATATATCGTAGCGCTCGATCAAGAGCACCACATCTTCCTGGAGAGCTGGCATAAGGTGAGGAAAGAGAGCGGCGTATAGAGCTGCAGCCATCAAGGTCCCATCTGACGACCATCTTCCAGGCCTATCCCGAAGCCAAAGTCCTCATGCCCGACACTCTGCCTGCATATCGCCAGAAACAATCCTACTTCGAAATTCCCAAACCCAACGAGATCCTCTTCTGCCCCAACAAGAAACCCGAAATCTCGCAAGAATTTGACGCCGACTTCGACTACGAATACGTTCATGCCCACGGCAACAAAGAGATCGTCTTCAACCATCGCAAGTCTGGCACTCTGATCGAAGCCGACCTCCTCTTCAACCTCCCGGCTACTGAACAATTCAGCAAATCTGGCATTGATCCAACGACTGGCATCCTGACCAAGATTTTTAATGCGCTACAGCACACACGCGGGGAAGCGCTGGGGCAGAGGAGACTGCTCTGGTATGGCTTAGCAAACCCACGTCCAGAGTTCAATGAAAGCATGAGGAAGATCAATGAGTGGAAGTTTGACAGGATCATCCCGTGCCACGGCGATGTGATCGAGACAGGAGGGAAGGGCATATTTGAGAAGATCATGCAATGGCACTTGGAGGGGACGAAGAAGAGCTCGTAAACAGCATGCATGGTTTTCAACTTTGGGGGTGTCTGAGGCCGTCACCGGAAGCTGTGGCTGCGACCCGAAGTCGAGAGGGAAGACTGTGTAGTCAGGATGACATACGCCGCAGTTCGGCGCATAGCAGCAGCTATATATTCAATACCTTAAAAAGGTTCTCTCGGCAGCAGCAACGAATCCGAATCGCGCGAGCGTTGGTATTGGAAGAGAAGCTGTTCACTGGCTGGCTTGAGCTTGTTATGCAAGTGCATCTTCGCTGACTGTATCCGGGGCAGATCTGGGCCTCTGAGCTGTTGCTGTCTCTCCATACGTCAGTCCTTCTCCAACTTGGCTAGCCGGTCCCATATCCTCGAAATGCCGGCTGTTCGTGGAACAGATTCCTCCGCCTTGGTATATCGTCGGCTCATAGGAGCTCTCAATGCGGGGCGTGCGGGCGCCCGCAGATCTCTGGAGAAAGACAGGGATGTTTTCGTCACCCACGAGTCGCGATCTAGGTGACGAGCGCCAAAATAGCCCTCGAGAAGCGCTGCGATGATTCCGGTCCGTTTCGGACCGTGAAACTCAGGCTCAGAAAGCAGGTCCGAAACCAATCAGCCTGTAAATCACAAGGTGCCTAGCACGTATTCCGACTTCACCTCCTCCACTTCTTTCCCTCTCCGCGTCGGCAGTGTGACAATGTGTCGAGTGTGGAGGGCTTCTTGCCAAGGCAGTAAGTTCCGCTTGGGCGGTCTTGGGCATTGATCGATTCATACATAAAAACAACTTCTTGTCAGCTGTTCACTAACCTGGGACTTCTTGTACGACACACTGGAACGAAGCCACATTGTGCTGTCAGTCAATATGCTGCTCCGACTCGTCACCCTTGCCTGTTCTCTCGCCACAGCTGTATCCGCTGCTCCTACGAGGAGACAAGATGCCTGGCCTTATGCTCCTTTCAAGACCAGCGGGAGAGATATTGTGAACACGAGAGGAGACAAAATTGTCTACGCTGGCACCAATTGGCCCGGACACAATGACGCATCATTTCCAGAAGGACTCCAATACCAATCGATTGCGAGCATCGTCTCGAAGATCAAGAGCCTAGGCATGGTAAGTAGGAGTCAGAGCCTGAACTCCTAGCTCGTCTACTGACAATTGACTGCAGAATGTCATTCGTCTCACCTACTCCATCGAAATGGTCGACGACATTTACTCCAACAACCCTAACTCCACACTCAAGAACGCTCTCACTCGCGCCATAGGATCCGAAAACGCCACGATCGTACTTAATCAAATCATCCAAAACAACCCATCATTTTCGGAATCCTCCACTCGCCTTGACGTCTTCGACGCCGTAGCTGCCGAATGCAACAAACAGCAAATCCTCGTTCACCTCGACAACCACGTCTCCAAAGCTGAATGGTGCTGCTCGACGGGCGACGGAAACGCCTGGTTCGGCTCCGAAGACTTCAACGTCGACAACTGGCGGCGCGGAAACGCGTTCATGGCCGAGCACGCCAAATCCTGGCCCGCATACGTCTCTCAAGGCCTGCGCAACGAACTTCGGGACCCCAGCAATCCCTCCCTGAACTACGGCTGGGACTCCTGGTATGAGAATGTCGTCCCCACCGCTGACGCTGTCAACGCCGCGAACCCGGACGCACTGATCTTCTACTCGGGCCTAAACTTCGACACGGATCTGAGAAATGTTACCGCCGGCTTGCCGTTGACTAACGACGGCAAGGCGTTCCTCATCGAAGATTTCAGCTATGCGGACAAGATCGTTTTCGAATTACACAATTATAACAATAACCTCGGAGATTCGAATTGTGCGAATTTCAATATGTATAGCCAGGGATACAATGCCATGGATACGTCAAGTACGACGACGGCCAAGAACATCGCTCCGGTCGTGCTGACCGAGTTTGGGTTCGAGCAGACGGATACCGAGCATCAGAGGCCGTATGCGCAGTGTATCAAGGAGTATTTGACTGGTCTGCCTGGTGGGCCCGGAGGGTGGATCCAGTGGGCTGTGGGTGGGAGCTATGTAAGTTTCTGGTCTTTGATGCGGACATGATGCGCGTCTATGAGGTGTAAAAGCTGACTCTCGGTGATTCTTTAGTACATTCGATCAGGTATCCAGGATTATGAGGAGACGTGGGGCTTGTTGAGCCATGAATGGAGTGATTGGAGGTCCCAGGTGACCGTGGACAATTATTTTGAGCCTTTTGTGCAGGCTACATTGAATTGAGCAGCATAATTCGGAGCATCAATCGAGCTGTAGAAAACTTAAATCGATTCAAAGCTCACCAAGAAACACAATTCCTACGATGCCCCTTTGCCGCCAGCATTTCAGCGGCCTGGGACGGAACGACTGACAACACAGCCTCCCTACAAATGACATGAAGTAGTCTGCGCATATCCGACCGAGGCAGACCGTCGATCACTGTCATCACCGCATCACCGCATCCATCTCCCGCCAGCTCATATCGAGAGTCCGGCAAGGCAAAGCGCTTGACGGAACCACGTGCACGATGTTCCACGACGTCGCGCAAGCTCTCCAACCAAGACATCAATACCTTGGCCCGCGAGAAATGTCCGAAAGACAAAAGTCAACCACGTTGCCTGCAACCTGCCCCTCGTTGGTGATTCTGTGGTTCGCCGTTGGCCGGGCTGGGGCGCTGCAGGTGGCGCGGCTG
>ANSM01006975.1:0-13831 GCA_000347735.1 Cercospora canescens BHU | reverse complement strand
ACCACCACCACCCACCGCGCTGCGCCGTTGCCTTGGGTTCGGCGCTTTGCCATTCGCTCGCACATCGCCAGCGTGGCCGTCGAGTGGGTGCTGTGACAGCGAATCGCTCCCCTCCTCGCTGAGATGCGGGCGAAAGTACAGTCCTACAACAGGCATACGGCCACACACGCAGACCCTGCATTTGCTGGGGTCTTCCCTATGATCACCTCTCCGATCGCCGCCCATCTTTCCCGAAGAGCTCTCACAGACCACATTTTCCTGCCTGCCTGTCCGCCCGCGCATCATGAATGACCGTGGACTGTGCAGAGCTCGTCCTTCACTGTTCCAGCGGCCGCCTCCATCTCCGACGGCCGGCACATGGTCCGTAGCCCCCTCCATGATTGCAGCTAACTAACTACACGGTCTCTTCTTAGACGTCGGAATGTGAGACAAGCTTTGGCAGCACGTTGTTTTGCATCATCATCACTGTTGCCCACAACTCACCGCACCGTCTGCAAATCGCTGTCTGAACGAGCGAACCCAGCTGTCGGTTTCGCTGCACGGCTAGTTCGGCGTGACAGGCAACTGCTGTTTCCGTCATCGCACCGGTGGCAAGACAGCCTACATATGCTATTACCTCCACATATGCTTCGACTGCTACTGGCTACGTCCAGTTCAGCATGATCTGCTTCACACGGTACTTGCCATTTTCGCACCATCCCGAGCCAACCACACCAGCATTTTCCCACATGGGAGGTAGTCACCGCTCCTGCGCCCAGCTGTGTCGTGATATGAGCATGTCGGCCGTTGCGCCCAGCCTCAACCGACCCGATCTATCCGGCAGCTATCAGCTTGCGACTCGCTCCGCAATCTATCATGTTTCAACAACCCTCCCGCACGCGATCCATCTATCCCAGGGGTATGGCACTGACTGGAGCCTTCAATTTGAACGTTGCTGGCGTGCCCGTGCGCTATTTCACGATCTATTTGCTTAGCTTCGACCTGTCATTGACGACCGTTGTACACGAGCCCATAAACGCCATCACGGCTGCCATTCATGCCGCCGCAGTGAGCGTTCGGAGGATACAGTTGACGCATCGGAATGCCCAGTTGTACCTCGACAGTCGTATCTTTACATCACTCTCACGGTGGCCGTTATCAATAGTAAAGAGGAAACCTCACACCACATGTGACACCAGGTAGCCTGACAATTTTTTCCTGCCGCATTACCTTTCTGGGCAGGATGTTTGCAAAGGAAAGCGATCATTCGATGGCATTGAAGGGGTGGCTCTGACCAATCGTACAGATTCATTCACCGGCGAAAGCAACTGTCTGTATCATCCTGGTCACTGCTGAAATCATTGGCCTCGATTGGCTGTGAGACCCATTCCACTAATTTGTATCCACGATGACCATGCAGGAACTACATCCGAGTCGCACGTCGCAAGGTCGGCCTCCTTGCGAACCTTTGTCCCGGCTCCTCACAATCTGGGATGCCACGGCCGACAAGATCCAACTCGAGCAACCTGTCGCGAGAATGATTTTGCAGAACACCCCACAAATTGACACAGTCAAAGCGGCGGTGCCGAAGATCAAGCACAAACGCAGGAAGCGTACGATCTGGCAGCAGAGACCGTCTCGAGCATGACCAGCGCATCATCACCCATCCGTGTACAGTACAGGCATACCTGTGTCTGCTGCCGACGCTTGCCGCCCACATCCGTTTTTAGTCAAGGTTCAGCGATATACATGGCGGGTTGACAAGAGTCGTAACCACTCGTTGGTCAATAAACTGACGTAGCAGTGATGGTCTCTTCTTCCGCTGACGCACTGAACGCGTCTACGAGAGTATGACATGTTTGCTGCGAGGACATCGGTATCGTTCTTTGCTACAGCTCTCCCAGGCCCATCATAGTACGCTTTGCAGTCAGCGGCACGTCACAGCGTCTTCTCGCAAAATGCACCTCAGACCAAACTAGCGAGAGCCGACTTCAAACATTGCACTATGTAAGGCGTGGCTCGGGCTGCTCTAAACATGCCTGGTCGGATTTTGCCTGGCTCTATAGTATGCAATTCCTCGAACAGGACATTTCGGCGCACAATTTCAGGCAGCGTTCAGAAATGCACGTCTTGCAAAATCTCTTTTTCTCGCGACCACGCTCCTGATCTGCAACCACACGGATTCTGTGGTTGCAAACAGAGAAATTGTATTCGCGACAGGAACAACGAGCACTCCGTCGTCAAATTCATTTGTCGTATCTATCTACCCAGACGTGGGGATCGGTGTGGAATTGCAGCATCGGTATTTCTGGCCCTCAGAGAAAATGATTTGGCATTCTTCAGAAGTTGAGCAGAAGCACGTTCATGGCCACAGGCGTGGAGAAGAAATGTAGCGATTCCGCCAACATTCCTGACTGCCACTTCTAGGCCAAAGCACCCATCGGATCCCAAAGTGGCAGGACCTTAGGCTGCTGCTTCAAAACGTCCCGAACACTCCGATCCAACACGCTCGGGTCGACGACGGCCTGATAAACAAACTCATCCAGCCACTTATCCGACATGACGAAATACCCATCCGTACCAGCTGTTTCGGACCAGCTATTTTGCACTCGCCAGCGCACAGGCTTGTTGTTGTCATCCAAGTGCACGGCAGTGAGCACCATGGCGTGTGTCATGGCGCTCTCGCCGGTCAGCAGTCGTTCGGCCTTGGACAGACCAAGTTTGATGTTAAAACCCAACTCATAATCGACCAGATCAGTATCCATGACACCCGCACGAGAGTCAGATTGCTTGCCGACGTCGGAGCCGAAGAAGATGGGAAGGCCCTTCTTCAACATGGCGATGCATGCCTTCTTGAGGATATCAATTTCCACGTTGACGTAAGTTATCGGCCTTCCATCCCAAACATTGCCCAAGTGGTCGACTGTCAGAAGGCGATTGTACTCGTTGCGAGGATCATTGACCAAAGAGACGAATTTCTTCACGTGTGTGGTGTCTGCAAATTCACGAGGCGTCAAAGATACTGTTTTGAAAGTGTTGTTGGCATCGTAGAACTCCCAAGTGAACTTTTCGTCGGCCGCAGGAGGCGGTCCGAGGCAGAGAGTGAGGACTCGGACGACGTCCTGCATCATCTTCTCTTTGGCTTCTGCGATCGTCGCCGAAGAGGCAGAGCGAGCCTTCAAAGCGCGTAGCCGCAGACCATCCTCTCGCAGCTTTGTGGTCAATGTTCGGTCCATGATGGAACTATTTTGGGCATTCCAGGAATCCGGGTACAGAGTCTGTGGCACAATGCCGTACTTGCTGACCAGGTTGACGATCATGTCCCTGAATTCGAGCGCATGTCAGCCTCAAGCTCACCAACAAGTTTCTAACGCCTTGTTGATGCATACCATTGCCCGCCATCCCCAACGGGGCTGGCATTCAAAGCCCCAATGAGTCGACTGTCCACGTCTTCATCGATTGTGTCTAAAATCGACTCCAAGAAGTAGTTTGCCTTCTCCACTTTATCGTGGAAGAAGAGATATGCCTGTGACAACTCAAAGCTCTTGATATTGTATTTCTGCTGAATTGCAACCCGGAAGACGTTCGTTGCGGCGAAGATCCAGCATCGTCCGCTACTTCGTTGGTTCGTCACCTTGCGCAGTCAGCACATGCTTTCGTGTAACAGCACATCCAGGGCCTACCGGCGAGCCCTCAAACGGGATCTTGACGTTGAAGTACTGTGTATCCCTGATCAGTGTCGATGGCTTCTCCAGAATAGATGCTGGATTGTTCGCCGACAGTGCCGAAAGCCCCAGCCTGTTTTTGGGGTCCTGGAGCACTTTCCGCACATAGTCGCGGGTAGCAGCTGCGTCTACATGTTCGGAGTTGCCGTGGGAGGGAAAGATGATCCTTTCTACGGAGCTGCTGTGGGCGTGATCAATCTTCAGAGCATCGAACTTCTCATCGAAGCCCTCTACGACAGCTTCACGTGTGACGCGTCGCTCGCGGCGAGGTGCAGTGCGAGCTTGAGGCACGAGCGGTGTAGATTCTGCGCTGCCCATGGTAAACTTAGTAGAGAGGATATCTGATGAAATTGACTGTTGGGCACCTGGGACTTCTTACGCAGGAGCAGCTAGATGGCAGCTGACCGATGCTGGTTAATAACGCTCATCCTGTGGCCACCAAGGTGGCAGGTGGGGGTCTGGCACTGATAACGCGAGCGCGCACAGGCGTGCTTAGCGTGAACTCTAATACCTCCGGGGAGGCACGGTCCGACTGTGCAACGTCTCCGATGATCCATATTCTCTTCGCGTTGAATTGGTAGCTCCTGTGCATAAAAGAAGCACAGCGACAATAACTGTGAAGAGACTCACGTTATTCGCGCGCTCGCGGATCGTTCCCGAAATGCACGAAACGACGCGATCAGTACACATATCGAAAGCCCTGACCTCGACGTTCTCCTTCCGCAACATTAACCTCTCCTTCACTCTCGATTTGCTGCAATTTCTTGTTCTCCTTGATGTGCACCAGCCTCAAAATGAAAGCGAGCAGCGCCACGACCAAGCAGATAATCGCGGTAGAAGCACCGCCTGGTATATACCGTGGTCCGTCGCTGGCAGGGTACATGTAGGCACCGTAGATCGTGGCAGCGTTACCCATCGTGTTACATATAGCAATAGCCGCGGATCGCTTGACTGTCGGACGAATGAAGGAATTGGCCACCCAAGCCACAATGATGGTGAAGGCTGGAACTGCTCCGAGTGGCATCTACGTACAATTGCAGTCAGTAGTCTCCACATTGAAGCTAAGCAGTGCAATGGCTTACCAAGAACATCGCGAAGAACCGGGCCCCAGTGTTCAGAGTACCAGTCACGATGGCATTTCCGATGCATGACACCAATAGCAGACAGATGATATGAATATGCCGATCTCCGGTGCGAGCTGCCGTCCACGTCGTAATGACAGAGGCAAGAAAAGCCACGAACCAGACTGGCGCCTAGGTGCTGTCAGTCATGATCGAGGTAGACGACACAATTTTCGCATACGGTAATGAGTAGTGTCGCTATGTTCCCAAATCCCAGGGTTTGTATGATCGATGGGAAAAAGTATTGGAACGTCATGCTCTGTCGGAAGTATTAGTAGTGAATGTAAAAGCCAATTGATTTCTACACACCAGCGTTGACATGTGTTGCAATAAGAGGAAGAGGTAGAGTCGGTAATCCAAGCAGGCCAGCTTCAGTCCAGTCCAGAGCGAAGTAGCTTCGTTGTCGTCATCCTCGCTGGCGTCAAGAGCCATGCGCCACTGAGAAAATGCCTTCTCTTCGGGCGTCAACCATTTTGTTGTTGACGGGAAGTCAGGCAAAATGAATACACAGATGATGGCAAAAAACACAGTGATCGCTCCCGAGATGATGAATAACCTGTAATCGGAGTCAGTCAGAGTGTACTGTGTATCCAGCATTGACAACTTACCACCGCCACCCAGCGATACCTAAAGCGCCTTCCATGTTGCCAAGGACTCCTGCTCCAATGAGACCACCAAACATGTTCGCTAGTGAGACTCCACTGTAGAACCACGCGACCCTCGCAGTCAACTCCGCTCTATTGTACCAGCAGCTCATCAGGAAGATCGCTCCCGGGAAGAACGGTGCCTCCGCTGAGATGGGTCAGTATCCACAAGTTCGTGCGCCTGGGGCACTCACCTATTCCAAGAAAGACCCTAATAATCAGAAGTCCTGCGAAATTCTGCACCACGGCCGCCAGAGCACATATAACGCCCCAAATGGCCATGACAATGCCCAGATACCAGGAAGGCCGGACACGCGTGATGAGCAGATTGCTGGGCAGCTGCATCGTCAAATAACCGACGAACAGAATGGATGTTGCCTGCGAAACAAAGAAAGAGGTCAGGGCTTGCCTCCAAACGTCGTTCGCTGGGTTAACCCACCAGATTGAAGTCGGTCCCCGTCATGTTGAGGTCCTCCTCTAATGTTCCGAGCCGAGCTTGGGCGAGCGCGGATCTGTCGAGGAAGTTGTTCAGGTACATTATGATCAACAATGGTAAGAGTCGGATATCGATTTTCCATACGAGTGATTTCTCGAACGATTTGCGCCATTCTGCATCTTTTGCTGCGAACTCGGTGTAGAATTGTTGCAGCTCTGCGCTGTCAGTCGGCGGCACGGTCAATGCTGCGGTCACTGGGTCCGCTTTCTCTGTGACAGTGTCATTGTATGATGGCACTGGACTTGTGGCCGGCTTCTCTGAAACATCCGCTTGCTCGTGGCGTGTCGTCATGCTTGCAAGGAGTGTGCAGATTGAAAGAAATGCAGAGACGAGGACAGTCTTGAAGCGGTTGAAGTCGCTTGCGCCAGACCTACATTATATATGACAGGGTCTGGACAGACCGATCATGTCGAAATCGCGGGGTCCCCAGGTTCCAGCAGCACCGCGAATGGAAACGATGGATCTATTGCCGACGTCTTTGGTGCACTGTTGCACAAAACTACTGCTAGACTGGAAAGCAGACTCGACCAAGTCGGGAGAAATATTATCCCAACTTCAACGTGGTCAGCCAAGTCCCATGGCACGCCACAGGTCTTGACCTTCTGAGCAAGCGTGGCGGATGAAAGGAGGATATACGGGCACGCACCCACAGTGCATCTCCCGCCGTTGATGCTAGAGGCAAGGAATCTCACCGTTTCCACAACGTGCACAGTCTTGGGCATCATGATTCTAGACTTTGACTTCCGCATCTCCATGTTAGATTGCTGGGGCGTGGGTGTCTCGTCTTGCTACGCGGGAGATCTTCAAGCATTCTTCGGCTGCTCCTGTCTCTGTAGATTTCTGGGTAGCGATGCCACAAAAGGTATACCGCGCTATTGTTCCCCTCAGATGCGCTTTGACGGTGGCGCGGCGCATGCTGGGCGCTGTGTTGCCTACGTACGGCCAAGGCCGTAATGTCCTGTGTCAACTCATCAGTAGCCGACGGCCTTTGCTGGACATAGAAACGTCTGCGTGAAGTCGTAGAGTAGCGACTACGCTGGCAGTGAAAGCCCGTGTAAAAATCTCGAGAGAAATGGGAAAGGAAGAGGCGGACATTTTGAATGAGGTCAGTATGTGCCAAGACATAGCAAGAGCTGAGTCCGCTTTCACGTGTGGCATCTTCCCATCTTCACGTCAAGACTCGCGGCAATTGCCACCGAACATCGAACTCTCCCATTTGCGCCGTCGCACTGCACCTCGTCTCCGATCGCCTGAGTATCCAGCCCGTTCCTCGGTGTCGGCAGACCCATTACCGCGCTCAAGTATCCGGGTGTGAACCATCGGCGCACGTGTCGCTACACCTGCTGGTATGGGATCGCATCGAGTAATTTGCTGATAGCATAGTTCTTGACTGGTAGTTGAGAGAGGTGCCACATCTTTCAGATAGTCTACAGTACTGCCGCGGCTTCCGTCAACCTCCAGACTCAGCTTCCCTCTTGCACATACCTCACATCGGATCCGTGATTTGCAGTGCTCTGCTTCCATTCGCGGCGACAGTCCAAGATCATGGCACGCACCATTTTCACTTGGCTGTGGGGCGGAACGAACGTTGACCTTCCTCAATGAGCTCCATGGGGCCCACTCCCTGCCGCGACATGGCAGGGAAGGACATGCTTGCATGAACCTGACATGCATTTAGAAAAGAGGAGATTGTCATATATCAAACGGAAGAGCGCCGGCATGATATGTGCTGTGCGAGGAGTGCCGTTGCGCCTGTGATTCGACGAACATGCCATCACTGCTGACCTGTCTCCCAGTCGTGCTGTTCGCACTGTTGTCATCGTCCGCGGCCCAATTCCCGGCAGAGCCCCTCGGCGTGAAAGTCTTGGAGTCGCGGTTTGGCGAGGGGATCACCATCAGCTACAAAGAGGTTCGATGGCACAGTAGGCGTAAAGCCGTAAGAGCGATACTGATGCTCATATCCCAGAACGATATCTGTGAAACCACGCCAGGCGTACGGTCCTACTCGGGTCATGTGCACCTACCTCCGGGCACTGCAGCACTCGGCCAACGACAAGACTATCCTATCAACACCTTTTTCTGGTTCTTTGAGGCCCGAAATGACCCAATCAATGCTCCTCTCTCGATATGGCTGAATGGTGGCCCCGGTAGCTCTAGCATGTTCGGCTTGTTCGCTGAGAATGGGCCGTGTTTCGTCAATGCCGACTCGAACTCCACCAGGTTGGCAGAATGGAGCTGGAACAACGAAGTGAACATGCTTTACCTCGACCAACCTGTCCAAGTTGGCTTCTCCTATGATACTTTGCAGAACGTGACGAAGAATTTGATCAACAATACTGTAACTTTACTCAACGAGACAGACCTCGTGCCGCCCCAAAACACCACCTTGCTTACAGGCACTTTTCCCAGCCGGGTCTGGGAGAATACGGCCTTCGGGAGCAAGAACGGAGCAATTTCAGCCTGGCACTTTGCGCAAGCCTGGTTTCAGGAATTTCCAGGTTATAAGCCCAACGACACTCGCGTCAGCCTAGCAGCTCAGTCGTATGGAGGTAGGTACGGACCGGCCATGATGGCATTTTTTGAGGAGCAGAATCAGCGCATAGAGAACGGTACTTGGGAAGGCACCGAAGGAGAGCAGTTCATCATCCATCTCGACACACTCATGATGATATCTGGCTGCATTGATCGCTATGTTCAGTGGCCATATTACCCGGAGATGGCATTCCGGGGCAACGGTTACGGCATTGAGGCTGTGAATGAGACCGTGTACAACAATATGACTGCCTCTGTACCCGAGTGTCTACAGAAAATCCAGGATTGCCGCGACATCGCCGCGATCTCTGACCCCGACAATCTTGGTGTCAATAGCACAGTGAACGAGGTCTGCGAGGAAGCCGAAACTTGGTGCACGCGATATGTGCGTGATCCGTACCTCGATTATTCGGGGGTGAATTACTACGATATTTCGACTTTGGATCCAGCCCCGTTCCCTGCACCATTCCACGAGGGCTTCCTCAACCGCGAATGGGTCCAAGCTGAGCTCGGAGTGCCTCTCAACTGGACTGGTAGTAGCCCGCAAGCGTCTCGCGCTTATCGAAGCATTGGTGACTACCCTCGTGACTCATGGCTAGATGACCTCGGCTTCCTGCTCGACAATGGAATAAAAGTATCTATCGTCCATGGAGACCTGGACTTTGCTTGCCCTTGGAACAGCGGCGATGCCGTCGCGAAAGCCATCAATTGGACTGGCTCAGCGGGATATGCTGAAGCGCAGTATGCGGAGATCCGAACGAATGACTCGTACGTTGGCGGTCTCGTGCGACAACATGGCAATCTGTCCTTTGTTCGCACTTATCACGCTGGTCATGAGATTCCGGCGTACCAACCGGAAACTGCATACAAGGTCTTCACTCGCGCTTTGTTTAATCTTGATCTAGCGACTGGTCTCGAGTCGACTGCAGCAAACTATACGAGCACGGGACGCGAGGATCCTTACGTACAGCTAGAACCCACGGGACAGTCGTTGACATACTGTTACTCATACGCCCCTTCTGGAACGTGCCAGCCAGAACAGATCGAGACACTCGTGAACGGTACAGCGGAGATCTGTAATTGGATTGTCGTCGATGCGAACTCGACGCAGCTGTTCCCGGAGGTGATTGCGAAGTGTCGAGCAGAATGGGACCAGCAAGGAAGCCAAGGTGGCAATGGAATTCAGAGTACGCCAAGCGGTCCGGAGATGTACACCGGCATAGGAGCGAGGCAATCAGTCAGCCAATTCGCCTGGTTGAGCTCTGCTCTGGCACTGATTCAATTGACGATGGGCTGATGCTGATCCTTCTTTCACGTGCACTCACACGAAAACCAGCCAACGAAAAGAGCTGGTGCAAACACCAATGACAGAACTTCTTGACAGTAAACCAGCAACACCAAAAACACATTCCTTCACCCATCCGTCACCCCACATCACTCACTAAGATCTCTCTCCCCAAGTACAAAACAACACCAAAGTCTCTCTTCTTCCTCCCCCACCATGGGCACAACTCTCAAAACTTGTCTCACCCTGCCCCGATTCTCCCAAAACACTTCAATCTTGAAATTGCCCTTCTCCCCGGCCCGCTTCGCCACAGAAGTGACAATGCCTCTCTGGAACATCCTCGCCGCCTGCGACTCTCCAATCTTCTCGCCCGCCTGCGAACCCCGTGAATCGGTATACCAGTCCTCGAAAATCCGCCGCGAGCAATAGGGGATTTTGATGGTGTGGGGGGTGATGTTGTCGGCGTGGTAGGAGGTGGGCCGGAGGATGAGGAGGTCGTGATTTTGGTCTGCGAGGCGGGAGAGATGCATGAGGAAGGCGAGGGTGGAAGGGCTGGCGGTGCTGTGGTCGAGGTTGTGGAGGACGGGGATGGCGGTTTCGATCATCGAGGCGGTTTGGTCGCGGTTTTGGAGGTCGTCTGCTATGGCGAGCCAGTCGATCGAGGAGGTTGTGGAGCTGAGGTTGCTGAAGCGGGCGGCGTCTGGTGCTGTTGTGATGGTGGCAGGGGATGCGCAGACGGCGATGTCTTGGACGCGAAGTGAGGTTCCTTCTGCGAGTTCGCACAGAGCGGCTTTGGCTATGCGTTCCGTTACGTCGATTTCAGCCGAGAGAATCGATGCCTGCTTGCCGGATTTGCGGTCTACGATTCGGTTGACACATTGTAGGAATACTCGCGCATAGGCGTCCAGAGACGACGCAGGTCTGAAACGGAGGGAGCATTCTACTTCAGTGCTGTCTGGTGCTGTGAGAAAGGTACGACTTCCTAGTGCGCTCTTGTGGGCGATAGAGGCATATTTGGTAGGAGTTCCGTAAACTCTGGGATCGCAGACCAGTATGCCGCCCGACGCCCTAGGCGCATGAGGAGGTTCAGGTTTTGCTTGCTCAGGATGAGGGTCCTCCACAGAGTATCGAGGCAGTTCAGCGCGATCATTCATCGGCGGCGAACTGCTTGCATTCTGGCGAGAATAGAGGCTCGAAGCAGAAGTGAGTGTTGGCAGAGATACATCGCTGAAGGATGACACGATACTGTCATTCTCAGGCACTCCCTCCAGATCAAACCAGTCCTTGGACAAGTGTTTGCGTACGAGCTTAGACTGTGCGAGCGCTGCGACAAGCTTATCAAGTTGTTCAGGGGTGATCTGAAGAGCTGCCTGTATAGGCCGTTGAGTGTACTCTATTGCTTCCTTCGAGTCTTCGACACGCGAACGATCCGCCTCTGCCTCATCATCGATTGCTTGCTCAATATAGATCGCGCTCGGGGGTCGCGTCAGCGAAGACGAAACAGTAGCTCTCGGGGTGGGCAGATCATCTTCGCTTTCGACATCACACTGCGATGGCAGCGTCGGGCTATTCAACGGGCTCGACAAGAAAATCTTCGACGAATTGACATCCGTCGGCGTGAAATATATCTCTCTGCTTCCCGAACCGGCCTTCTTTCTGCGCGGTTGATCCACAGTAGACGAACTGCTCAGATTTCGCTTGTGAGATTCGGTATCAATTTGAAGTTCAGCACTCTGGATGCGAGGCGGCTGGGGAATTTCAGGAAGAGCTCGATGCGAGTACTCCAAGACTCCAACTTTGTGACGTACCGTGTCGGAGCGGATGACGCCGGTCTTGATTGCGGCAGTGACCCTCTCGTCCACCTTTCCAGGAGAATCCGGTGAGTATACCACTGGCTGTAGGATCTCGACAGGATGCTCCATTGCCGTGGCGAGAAGAGGCCGGAAGTGGTCCGGAAAGTCGATGGAGGAAACGCTACCACGAGAGGCATGCGGTGACTGAGTGAAAATATCAGTGTCGGCGGGCTCTTGTGGCGAGAGCTCGTCTGTTGCACTGCGCAGATTCGTGCTTGGTGTGAAACGCACGGTTTTTCGAATGGCCGAAGTGCGCTTGAGTTGGCTCTTCGTCTCTATTGTATTGCTGGCTTGCTGCTGCTGTAACTTCGTCTGTATTGTGAGTGGTTGTCGTCGGAGAGGGTGCACACTCTCGCGGAGCGAACCTCCTGCGCCCACCGCAAAGTCTCTGCTGAACATTTTGACGGTTTGAGTCAAGCGTCAATGCCTCGAACAACGTCTTGACTGTATGTATGGTCGTGTCTCTGATGCCTGGCCTGCAGTGCTACAAGAGCAATGGTCTCAGACCTGGACTGAGGACTCAAAGTGACCCCTTCACATGCAAAGAAATGACAGATGCTCAACGCGACTGAAAATGAAGCTTGTGGATAGAGAAGCCTCAGCTCTTGTGGTGCCCTCGTCGAATCCATTGTCTTCATGTTCGACGCTCGTGGCGCAGAGTATGATGTGGTAATGTCAAAGACAAAAACAAAACAGACCAAGATGTAGAATAGTAACAGAGACAAAGGCGAAACAGCCACAAAGAAAGACACATCACCTCGGGCCCGATTTTGAGTTCGTGAATGCATTCATCATACCGCATGGTTACCTGTATTCAGACTCGAGATAGTTTCTTCCCCAAATCATGCTCCAAAGCGCCATCGCTGCATGCTAAAGAACGCTATAAAGTAGCGAATCGTGGTGATGTGGTGACTGTGGGTGCCCTAGTCGAGACTCTCAGTGGGCGATATCGCCTCCAGCTCTTCGAGCAGGCGTTGATCCATGTCGCGCTCGAATTCGTCGGCTTCTTCCTCAGTAGGCCGGCGAGGATGACCATGTGTGCGAGCCTCTATGTTGACAACGTGTTCAGACCGACCGGGCGTGCACGAGCCGGCCTCGCCACTAAGAGAGGTACCTTGATGAATATACACAGGTTCCATCTGTCCAAACGTGATTCCTCCTCGTTCGAAGCTGTCGATATCACGGAGCATTGGCCGAACATGGCCACATTTACTGCAGGTAAATCCACCGTCACGGGTCTATTGCGATAGCAGATACTCGACCGCGCCCTGAACGCTGCCACCGCTTCTCCGCAGTGCGGCAACGTTCCTGTCGAAATCGTAGAAACCCATGTCGTTCAACGATCGTAGTTGGCTCTCGTACCGCTCCTCTGGTGGCCTCGTGTCCGCAGGAGCTTGTGGTTCTTGAGCTGCTCCACCGAAGTTGCCGAATCCGCCCAGACCAGCGAAGGGATTGAAGCCTGCTTCTCCAGCACCGCCGGCACCTCCGCCGCCGAAGGCCTGCATCATTTGCTGCATCGCCTCAGGATTTTGCATGAGCTGTTGCGTCATTTGTGCCAGCGGATTGCTCCCGCCTTGACCGCCAAATCCTGCGAAAGGGTTTGGCGGGCTGGCGGCGTTGGAGCTCGGTGTAGCTCCACCTGCTGCAGCACCAGGGAACAGTGCAGCGAATGGATTAGCTGCCGCGCTTCCAGGTTGCCCAGGCTGCGCAGTCTGTCCAGTCTGCGCGCCTGCATTCGTGGCCGTATTAGTGTTGGCACCACGCTCGGTTGTGTCAGTTTGACCTGGCATGGGGAAAGCTCCTTCGCCGCCTGCTCCATCTCCACCCATGGCTCGCTGCATTTGCATCTGCATGCGGATCATCTCGGGGTTGAACATGAGTCGTCGCAGTTCAGGATTCTCGATGGCGGCGCGAGCCATGGGATTGTCCCGGATCATGGGGTTGTTGCGAAGCATGTTCACGATGGCGGGGTTGTTCATCGCCTCATTCATCTGTTGCGCAAAATTGGGATCTTCTAGCATACGCAGCATTTGATCCGGACCTGAAGGTGCGCCCATGCCACCATCGGCGCCGAACATTTCTGCTCCTGGCAGGCCGTGGAAGCCGGCGTAACGGGCACCTGTGATTTGAGCGAGGGGATCGCCTGCCCCCGTCCCAGCTGCTATGTTGGTGGGCACGTTCGACGCTGGCTGGCCT
>ANSM01006964.1:0-20560 GCA_000347735.1 Cercospora canescens BHU | reverse complement strand
CTGCATATGCGCCGTTATGCGGCCGCGCGGTCAGCAGAGCACAGGCTCACCTACCCGCGCCCCGTAGCGAGCGCAACCTGTCACGCTGCACCAGTCGCGGCTCGCAATGCTTGTGTGATGAATCTGTTATCTGCAACGCCGCCATCCTTCTATATCGAAATTTCTCCACACCTTTCCCGCTCTCGAGCCCCCACCATCGACCAGAGCTAGGTTTTCCGTCGAACAAGCAGCGCAGTCCGCTGCTGTAGCAGCACTGCTACAACCATGACCTCCACCAAAGCGCCAATGCTCCCGGACATGGACTCGGGCCCGAGAAATTTCATTACCACTGATCAAGATCATGGCGGCATCGCGCTCACCATTTGTACGCTCATGGCGACTTGGGTGGTCCTCTGCTTTGTTGTTCGCTGCTACATGCGTGCGACTGTCAGTGGGCCGTTTGGACTGGACGACATCGTCTGCTCTGTCGCGACAGTATGAGACATGGCCACCTCACGATGCATTCGGCGCTAATGTGGACACATCGACATAGATGTTTGGCATGCTCCAGACCACGGTATCCTCCATAGCCATCTCGTATGGTGTTGGGAAAGCTCTCGAACTGTTGACAGAATCGCAAATCGTCAAGGCAGAGAAAGTAGGGCAGATCGCAGCCATCTTCGCTTGGAGCGTGGAAGCTGATTCGGTTGCAGGCCATCTATGCAGCCCAGCTCCTTTACCTCGTCACGAACATGCTCACCAAATGCACTGTGGCGCTGCTGCTGGGACGCATCGTCTTCATCAAGAGCCGCGTCTACGCCTGCTACGGAGTCCTCATCTTGTCCTGCGTATGGGGCATTTCAGCTTTCCTGGCACAAGCCGTTCGATGTACTCAGCATCCTCCGTGGCAGATTGTAGGCGACCAATGCCCCAACAATTATCGCTCGTGGCAAATCATCACGGCTTTCAACATCATCATCGAGATCCTGCTGTTTGCGATGCCAGTGTGGCTCGTATACAATTTGCAAACCGAAATCTCCAAAAAGATTACAGTGATCTCGGTCTTCTCGCTGCGTCTGCCGGTCATCGTGGCCGCGATACTTCGAGTCCATTACCTCGGCGACATGTTAGGGTCTTCGGAACCTCTGTTGAAGGGCGTCCCTTCCTTCATCTGTCTGAATGTCGAGATGCACTGGAGTCTCATAGCGGCCACCATCCCAACGCTGAAACCTTTTGTCGGAGCATTCAACACTGGCTGGGGAACGTACGACACCCAAGGGATCAGCGGATACGGCCATGGCAGTGGCGACTCATACGCTCTGAGATCGCTCGGCCGGAGAAGTGCGCGCAGTGGCAAGTCGGGCACACCTGCGGCTGGGACGCAGAACAGTAATACAGACAAAGAAGCCATCGATGCACGACAAAGCTGGGGGAAAAACGTCACCCACGTCAGGTCTGATCGAACCTCGACAGGCAGCGATGGTTCGGACAGGATGATTATACGGCAGACGCAGACTTGTGAAGTCCATGTGGAGGTGGAAGACAGAGCGGAGGACCTGCAAGTAGGCCGCGGAGCAGACTCGATTGAATGCGCTCAACGAGAGCCGCTGTCTTTGTCGCGATGATGCACTAATGCTAGACGAAGTTTCAGCATACGCGAGAAAAGCTAAATCCGTGCATACGATTCTGGAAAGCAGCAAGAACAGGGCGATGAACGTTCGAAGTCTTCTGCAACGCGTCTCCATACTCCGAGGGAGCTGGCCGATGCAACGCACAGGATCCACAGCCAGGCGCGATGATAAGTAAGTTGAATCGCCTTACAAGGATTGCAACGAACTCAGCCATTTGGGAGAGCATTATTCGGGTCTCTCGCCTCGGCTGTAGCAAGTTACGCACAGGAAGGAAGAGCGAACGGTATGGCAGTACGTGAGTCGCGATACGTAGTGGACTTCGCCGCGAACTGCGGATAGTGGCATTGGCGTAATAGGATGATACCCAACCTTTGGAACTCGATCAGTTTTTACAGCTTAGATACATTAATTCGAAGTGAATCGGAGTGTTTCACACTCATCTTCGATAACAAAACGTGCCCAACATTCGAGCTCAAAGCAAAACTTGCCCGTCGACCATTTTTCGTACCGATCCCATGCTCATTTAGGAGGTTCGGCAGGCCAGCTCGGTTGTTCTAGCATCCATGTACGATCCCGCGTGCAGTCCAAAAGATAAAATTCACTCGGGCAAACTGTATAGGCGATTCGGGTTTGTATATCCCAGCTGAGCATCATAGTACGCTTGTTCGTCAATTCCGCCACGTCCGAAACCTCACTTCGCTCAGTCGCCGCTCCTTGCTGAACCACCCTCGCCTGCCGTTTGTTGCTTCCTGTGAGCACCGTTGTTGTCGTCGTCGTCGTCATCATCATTGGCATCATTCGATTCTGCCGGGGCCGTCTCAGTAACCATTTCCACCTGTGTCTCTGGCAACCAATGCAAGCCACGAATCACCCTTTCCTTGTGACAACGCCACAAGCCCTCTCTCCGCCGCCAATACATCAGCACAATACTTTCCCGCTGCACATTCTTCGGATGCCCAAAGACTTTGAGTAATACATAGATAATCGCTTTCCCGCTCAATTCGTAGACGTCTGCGGCAGTATTTAGGACTTCGAAGCCATAGTCCGGATTCTGTGATGCGATTCGCTCGTGGTGTTCGACGTAAGCCTCCCAGCTGTCGAGGACTTGTCCCGCAGAGTGCTCGAATTCGGCGCTGAATTTGGGAGAAACGTATCTGGAGAACAGGCAATTGTTCCAGTCTCTCGCTGACGCGACTTCGAGAATTCGACGCGAGAGCTCTTCCAGCTCGCTTGCGGTCTCACTTGTGTAGGTGTGTTTGCGGGAGGCCCAGGGTCTAGGATTGAGAATTTCGAGCGATTTATCCATTGTCCGCCATGCTGCCCGCTTGAGTTCTTGGGATACAGGAAAAAGATACGATGGATAATTGAAGCCGATATCAACGACATTAGAGCTTGTGCTTTCGATGGACAGCCACAATATGGACCACACCGGTGAGAGCTGGGGGTGCTGGGGGTGCGGAGTCAAGGTTTCGTTAATTGTAGCTCTCGTAGCTCTCATTGGTGGCCCGTGGTCTGTGCTTACAATGTGCTGAATTCCTGAACCAACAAATGCTACGGAGGCAGGTAACTGGAGACATCGGTCCAACTCATTCGCAGCCACCAACAGCGCGCTTCAAGGAAGTTCGTATTCATACCGCCGGGCCTATGGGTTAAACTTCATCCTGATCCCTTCGCTACTAGCTCGCGGCCGCGGCACAAAATGGTCTCTTACCAACTCCAAGTCTGACTTGTCACTCTCGTAGATGATCGCCCTCGAACCCAAAGACGAGCGAAAGAATTGCGCCAGGCCAATGTAGAGCTCGGCATATGCAAGTTGCATGCCAATGCAGCTTCGAGTGCCTTTTCCGAAGGCCACCTGATATACTTTCAAAGGGCGTCCATCTGGAGCAAGCGGCTCGTCCAACCAGCGTTCAGGAATGTATGAGTGTGAGTTGGGGAAGATGTTCTCGTCATGAGCAACATCCCAATTGTCCATGCCTACGAAGACCCCGGGCGGGATGACCCAGTCTTTGTATACGAGGGGACCGTCGAAGAACCCCCGTGCTCTGCGCTGAGAGATCCCATATGTGAGGCGGATGGCCTCCTCGATGCACGCAGAGAGATACGGGAGCTTCACCAAGGCGTCCCAATCTGGCATGGTCGCTTCATCTGGAGCAGCCTCACAGAGCTCGGCAACGAGACGTTCGCGGATCGCGGGCTGATCTGTGATATGGAAGCAGGCGATCGTGAGAGACCGAGCCGTGGTTTCGACTCCAGCGCCAATGATAGCTATGGACTCCTGGTGCAAGCGATCAAATGACAATTCCTCTGGTGGCAGAGCTCCTTGGAGCAATGAGCTGAAAATGGTCCGATCGCCTTCCTTCTTTGCTGATGCAGGAGTGGCGAGCACCTTGTTGACGTTCTCGGCAAGGAACTACGCTCGATCAGCTTTGAAGGTACTCGAGATAAAATGGCGTGTTACAAACTCACGATCCAGAATTTCAGCAGTGGTGCCATGCTTGGATTGAGCCAAAGCATGATTTTGTCTGGTATCTTCTTCATTAGGACCATCAGTGTTGGAAAGTGGTAGAACACATGCACAGAGCCGAGCAATTCAATCATCGCCTCGTTCGCATCCGCGCGGAATCCAGGACTCTCAAGGAACTTGATGTCTTGGTCAAAGCAGGCGTTCACGAGATTGTCTGCTGCGTAACAGCCCCATAAGCTGTTAAGATGCAGCACCTCCCCCGTCTTGCCATATTCTTGCTCGATCTTTTCTATTGCCCGCGTAGCATTCTGCTGGAAGCGGGGCGTATCCTGCGCGACCCTGCGCCGCGAAAAGAAAGGATTTAGCGCTGCTCGACGTGGTCTGAACAATGCCGGGTCCTCAGTTCCGCCTGAAGTGTACTGAGTTTGAAAGCGTACGCCGAAGTCTTTGATCTTCCAGGCTGGGCGGGAGTTATTGTACAAAGTGTCGAACCATCTCGAATCCCGGACATGCAGCTCATGCGGATTGATCCTGATGATTGGACCATATTTGTCGTGCCATTCCCGGACGACAAAGGGAAATTGACCACCTTCTCCTGCGAATAAATTGTAGTAGAGTTCTGGGAGATAGGATACCGCGGCCAATTTTGGGCCAGGGAACTTGGCCAATGGACTGAGGTACAGGTTGTACACGATGACCCAGATGCGATAGGCAGCGAACGCGCACGCGCCGATGATAAGGATATTTGAGTCAAGCGCGATCATGATTGCAATTTAACCACTTGAAAAGCAGAGCAAGACAGGTTGGACATTATACTTGAGAAAGCGATTTATGTGCACTGCTTCTGCAACCGATCGCTGCAAGTGCCGTGTCGGTTTCGAGGCGACGAACGACTGAGCAATAGCACCGCATGATGGTGTCCTACTCTAGTCCTGCAGCTTTGTGTGGAAGATGCATGCTGATACAGCTGGCCTGTGGAGATTTCCCTGCAGCAGAGCTGTGCTCTTAACCCGACATCTGCAGGTCGTTTAGGAATATGAATGCCACCACAGAGACAGAACTCGAAGCACAGCGCAAAGCCAGCTCAATGTCGTATAGGTACCGGACGCAGACGATGGGAGTGATGTCAAGTCAAAAAGGACGAAAACATAATGAAATTGAATAGGCGGAGACCATATGGGGCTGATGTCGCTTAATTCAGCGCCAGACTTGTTGGCCGATATAGTGCTCTGCAAGGATCGGATACAGACTTCGCCAAGCACATCATCCTCAGCTCCCAAATGCTGCTCCCTCGGCCAAGCCCCTCTCTGTAGCACGCTTAACTGATTGGCTGCAAACAGTCGTGAGAAAGTTGATGAGAATTGGCGAGCCGGGTGTATCGGGCTTGTATCGTAAGCAGTGACCTTCGTTCTCGTATTTGACTGACTACTGATGGACATACTTCCGATGAAGCTGTACGACACCGGCATACCAAGCGCAGAAGAGAGCTCAAGCCTGAAACCAGATCCTTTGATCGCAGGCAGCATGCCATTCAACTTTCTTCTCGAAGCAGACTCAAGACAGACCTCTAGCTACACCTTTCCGCTTGTCGCACTGAGCTTTCTTCTGGTTGTGGTGTACAGACTATTCTTCAGCCCCCTGGCACACATACCAGGATCGAGACTGGCAGCCGCAACAGGTCTGATTGAGACATATTACGATCTGGTTAAAGGCGGTCAGTTCATTTTCAAAATACAAGAGTGGCACAAACAGTATGGTAAGTCATGTTTCCTGGCAGTGTGTCTCATATAGCAAACGAAGCTAGACGCTGAATCGCATTCTTAGGGCCTATCATTCGAATTACGCCGTGGGAAGTGCACATTCTGGACCCCGAGTTCTTCGATGAAATGTACAGTGCCCAGTCAAAGAACAACAAGATTGCTCATTTGAAGTACCGGCTGGGGATTACTCTCGCCACTTCGGAGCAGATCGAGCATGCCGAACACCATAGACGACGTGCGGCAATAGCTCCACTGTTCACCACAGCACGCGTACGCGAATTCTCTGGATATCTGCAGTCATCCATGGATAAGCTGTGCCTAAGGCTGCAGCGAGAGTACGCAGGGACTGGCAGGATACTTCGCTTGGACGACGTCTTCGCAGCATGGACAACAGATGCCGTCACATGGTATACAATGGCGATGTCTTATGGTTGCGTGGACCATTCCGACTTCAAGTCTGAGTTCACCAACGCCTCCGAGGGACTGATCGAAGGGATTCACGCTTTGACACACGTGCCGTGGCTTGCTAGAGCTTTGGCCATGATTCCACCAAGAGTGCTGTCGAAGATGAGTGCTCAGATGGGGGCCCTCGGAGCATTCTATGAGGTAATCCAATCGACTGAGCGCATTGACTCTGAAGACTGGCTGAAATCTCGAGCATAGGAAATTGACAAGCAGATACGGTTGATCATGGATGGCGAGAACAAAGGGCACGAGATTGTCGCGCATCGTACTGTGTTTCACGAAATCTTGTCCTCCAAGATCCTTCGGCCTGATGAGAAAACTCCCGAGGTCCTGTAAGTCCACTCGGGTGCAACGCGATGGGAAAGCGTCGAAAATCTGACAGACTATAGATCAGACGAAGCGCAGAGTATAGTTCTTGCTGGAATAGAGACCACTAAGGCCATCCTTGTGACGGCATGTTTCTGGGTCCTGAAGAAACCTGAGGTCAAGGAACAGCTGCGGAAGGAGCTTGAAGCAGCAATACCGGATCCTCTACAAATGCCGACCGTGTCCTGCCTTCAAGGTTTACCATATTTGAGTGCTGTCGTGCAAGAAGGTATCCAGGTTCATGGCCATGCTCGACTTGACATCTTACTGATATACTCGACAGCAACTCGACTCATGGGCGGGGTTTCACAGCGCCTCTTCCGCACTACACCAGGCGCACCTCTGCAATACGGTGCATACAACCTACCCCCAGGCACAATTTTTGGGATGTCGATCACTTTGCAACAAATGAACCCCGATATCTTCCCTGATCCGCATGAGTTTAAGCCTGAGAGATGGCTGCTGAACGGTGGACTGACGAGCAACGGCCGTCCCCTTTCACGATATCTCGTTGCTTTTGGCAAAGGCCCTCGCATGTGTCTGGGCATGAACCTCGCTAATGCGGAATTGTATATCGGCCTTGCAACATTTTTCCGAAAGGTGGATGCAACGCTTTTCGAGACGGAAAGAGATGCCGTGGATGTGGCTGCTGATTACTTTTTGCCTAGGCCCAAGCATGGCGCGAAGGGTGTGAGGGTTGCCGTGAGAGATTACCAGGACTCTTCCCAGCAATGAGTGCGCGATGGCTTTTTAATCCCCACCGAGACTGTATTGAGACCAACACTAAGTTCTCAAAAGTAGACCACTGCTAGAGTACAGAATCACTTTGTGAGTTGTTATTCGCCCTTCGCATCAGCGCAATGGCGGCATTCACACTTCCGCGTTTTGGAAAAGAAAATTGACAGTGTCTAGAATTTTCACGCAAGTCAAGAACATTGCAATGAGGAGGTGAAGTTGTAGCCGACCAATACGCATTAAGATGGCTCAGCTGACACAGCCACGGCGTGGACTAGCGTCGATCGTGATGCTGGAGGCGCGATGGAGGCCGACAATCCGGGATCGAAAGAGAGAAGTGGGGAGCTCTGGTTCAGTCAGGTCTGTCGAAAGGGGCCGGCACGAGAAGTTCTCGCGAGATACATTCCATGGACTTGCGAGCAGAAAGTTGGATGGGGATAATGCGCACAAATTGCATATGGTGTAACGAGTGGACAGGCCGGGACCACTGTTCTACGACATGCGGCTCAAACACGCATTCAGCAGCTTTCACATGGTTCATAAAAGCAGATCGCTATGGATGCCTCCTACCATTGCACGTGGGAAGCGCGTGTCTAGGGCGAAAGATCAGCGCAAGAAGCATGTGGCATATTCCCCACGAAGCTTAAAGCAGGCTAAGCATGACGTTCGAGGCCGCCTTGCCGCACGACCTGTACTATCAATGGCCAGACCGTATTCAACGTGCAACCTCTGTGAGCTGCATGGTTTCCAAGCTTATTGGCCGTGGCGACCTACTGTCTAGCCAGTAGCAGGGCGTCAACACTAATCCAAGCGAACTCCACGCCACGAAGCAGCTCGTTACTGGGTTCCTGTCTTCCTCTCCGCAAAGCCTCGTCGTCTGTGGCTTCAGCATTAATTGCGGGGAGCACAACAAATTTGGACTTTGGAGTGTTCGTATAGGATCAATTGCAGCAATCGCAGCCGTGTCGCGTCAACTTGACTAGTCTGATGTGTCTAGCGCACTGCGTTGTCGTAGATAGTTGCTGAGGGGTTCAAGAGCGATGCGGATCGTCGACAGGATAGAAATAGCAAAAATCGTGGTCAGCGTTGGAAGTGGCAAGATGGAGGTCTTGGAACAGTGTACAAAAGAGACATGTGAGCCAGCATGAGAGCGGAATAGTCAGAGCATCCCGCTACAACCTTCTTCACCTTTCTGATCACCAGGATGAAGCTGTTGACTACAGCTCTGGTCCTCGCAGAGGCAGCCAGCGCCTTTCCATGGGTCCCTCAAGTGCCTGGCGTGGACTCGTCCATGCTGGTGGAACGACAACAACCAGGGACCGGACCAGGGTCTGAAGCACAATGTCCCTTCAACGCTACTCATGTGAACGCCGCGCCGATCAGTGCAAAATATCCATATAACGGTGCGGTCAACGGGAGCAAGGGAAATGGTATGGATCTGCACATGCAACCTGTCATGTGTACTTGACTGATTGCGGCTTAGAGAGGGGAGGATACCGTGTGCCAGCAGCTGGCGATACGGCACATCGATACATTGCTCCAACTTCTCGCGACATTCGTGGTCCATGTCCTGGCTGTAAGACCCTCACTACCATCCAAGTGAATCGCATCAACTGATTGAGCATTTTAGTGAACACTGCTGCCAATCACAACTTTTGTAAGGAAAGCGCCTCGGAGACCTCGAAGGCATACGCTGACGAACTACTTACAGTGGCCAGAGATGGAATCACAACGTACAAGGAGCTTGTGGATGCTCAGCAGAACGTCTACAACGTCGGCTACGATTTGGCCAACCTTTTGGCATTCCTTGGACTCCAGGCTGATGGCGATCTCGTTACTCAGAAGCTGTCGATCGGCTGTGATGCCACTGGCCGAACTTCGTTCAACCGCGCTTTGACGGGTAGCCAGCCAGGTCTAGTGGGACATAACAAGTTTGAAGGAGACACAAGTTTGACTCGGTATGCCTGGAAATTCCTTGTGCTTTGGCTTGTTCACGTCACTGACTCCAGTCAAGTAATGATTTCTTCCTTGGAAAGGGAGACAACTTCAAATTCAACACCACGCTCTTCGCAAGCATGACGAGGACCACTGGTGCTAATTATAATCTGCAAGGGTGAGTCAAGTCGTCTGTAAAGAGAGAAGGATCAGTCTAACATGATGTCCATTTAGTCTAGCCAAATACCGCAAGCAACGCTGGGTCGAATCTCAACGAGACAACCCTAACTTCTTCTTTGTGAGTGACATTCACATCAAGATCTTTCGACCTATAATCACTAACACTTCCAACAGGGACCTCTCTCGCTTCTTCTTTTCGGCGCCGCCTCTTTCCTCTATGAGCTCTTCCCATCCGGGACTCGTGGCTACCGACCAGATTTCGCAACCATCTCGTCTTTCTTCGTCCAAGAGAAGCTCCCCGACAATTGGGTCAACCGTGTTGACCCGTATAACAACAATAAGGTGACACAGGAGATCATCAAGATGTACCTTCTTTATCCAGTTCCGTTCGGAGGCAACACCGCTCCCGGTTCCTTCAATGCGCTACCCAGCAACTTCGGAGCGATTCGCAATGGTACAATCTCGCCTACCATCACTCCGGCTGAGACCTCATGCTTGTTATATCAGTTGGCTACCGGCCAGGTACCGTCCACCCTCAACAGCGTTATCACTCCGACTGTCGAATCGTTGGCATTTTTTGCACAATTTGTTGCGCCATCCTTCGGTAATCTGGGTTGTCCGAACCCTTTGACATGAGACGGTGTGGCTGTAATTGGAGGCTTCGGAGCTGGCAGTACGTGCAGTTGTGGCTTGGTCAGCTGAACCTGATACGACAGCTGTTTCGGGTCGCGTATGGGATTTTTTTTGCGAGAAGATGCAAGCATTCAGCAAGCGAGCTAGTGACAAGAAAATAGGCGCCGCAACAGCGATCAAATTGGGCGCGAATTAGCCTGCGTTGTGATCATGCTAGAGTTCCACTGTACTGAACGATTCATGGAAATCGCGGCGCAAATCCTTCCCAGGCGTTCGTACGTAAGAACGGGGCCAGGCCTCCCGTCACGCTACACTATCCAGTGGGCCAGCCCTGCACTGCTCGCAAGCCACTCACACGTGGTAAGTCTAGTCTACTGGTCAACTATTGGCTCGTTAGGCCTTGAAGGAAGTTGGAAGCTGGGCGGACGACAAGGAACAGCTTACGTGCGTTACGTTAAGTACGTGGATGCCGCGGTCATCATCAGCCGGTCCTGATACAAAAGCAGAGCCTGCAGCGAGCCATCATTCGAGGCTCACAGCTCTCAGAGACAGACAATATGTACCAACCAGCCTTCGAAAATTTTGCCCAAAGGCCTAAGACAGCCACACGCAGGAACAAAAATACCTTGTACACCGTAAGTACAAATCTACATACCTCAAAGCCCAGATTCGTCGTCTTCTATGACTCTAGTTGCCCCATCTGGTCAAGATGATGCCGCAGTGCTTGGACCAGACCAATATCTGACTTTTCCAGCTGATCCGTGACCAACTTTCTGTGCCAACATGGCTAGTACTCGGCAGTCTGCTCCAAGGCTCGGCCATGGCGGTCCTGCCCTACCGTAACCTTACTATGATCCTGCCAGCGGTCATGTTCATCGCGTACAAGTTGACACGCGCATTGCTGATAACCGTCGGTATTCTACCGAATCCGCTAATGGCTAATGTCATTCCATACCGCGTGGCTCCAATCATTCCTTCGGAAAAAGGCCAACAAGACAAACCGGCTGAGGAGCAAGTATGCGCCATCATTCTTGCAGTTGTTTCGCATCATCCTTTTGGCATGTTTGGACCCGGTTTCAAGGAAGTGGGCGATCGTTTCGACAACATGGTCGATGAGCTGAGCCAGGATGCTACGAGGCATGGATTCTTGGGAGCGTCTGGATGGCTCAATGCCGCCGAACGAACTTCCGGTAAGTAGAGACAGCAGTCGGGTCGCAGTATCCACGAGCTTTCCCCACTGATGGATCCGGTAATGTGCAGGCAACGAGTTCATGAGCATCTTGTATTTCGAGAATGAACATTATCTGCACCAGTATGCGCACGGGCCGATGCACACCAAAGCCATGCAGTGGTGGAGAGAGGTAGAAGCCAAAATCCCACATGTTGGAATCATGCATGAGGTTTTCGTGTGTCCGAAGAGGTCATGGGAGGGTATCTATCTCAACTACCAGCCGACCGGTAAGCACAGCCTGCGAATCATTCTCTGTAGAAGCTGACAGGTCCGGAATTAGGGCTGGGCGCCACATCGAAGGAGGTAACTGGACCAGATGGAAAGAAGACCTGGGTGAACCCACTCGTGAAGATGAAAGGACAGTTGATGTACAGCAAGGGCCGTATGGGCAGGCAATTTGGCGAGCACGAGTGGGACGCTTTCACTGCGACTGCACCACCTGGACTGGAGTCGGCATAGCGGTCGGTGTGTCTCCTTGAGCATCTAAATATCTTGCAGACAATTCCGTCTTTGGGTCGGAGTCAGTATTGCATGTACTAAATTGTCTTATCAGGCACTTACTTTGTCGGCGCTTTCTACGCTTGGAGTCGCTGAAAAGTAGCATACAGCCCGCAATCGCACTTTCTTAGGTTGCATCGTCTTTAACGCATAAAATGTGCCCAGCCTTCCCCTCTCCCATCCTCCAGTGACATATGTGTGCATCTTTTCGTGCTTTGAAAACTTTCTCGTCTATCGCCATAAGGACTTGAGAGTCGCTCGAAAAGGTATTTTGACTCCGGCCATGAACGGGGAAGTTGCCAGCGCTTGGGAGGCCGAATTGGTAGACTGAGCCGAGCTAGTTGACTGCTGAGAAGAAGGTGTTCCTGTCGAGCTTGCAGTGTCCACGGAGCTCATGGTGTCTGTCCTGGCGAGTCTGTCCCGGATGGAGACTCTGCCTCGCATCATCTTGCGTGCCCAACCCATGATTGCGGTCGATGTCGGTGGTGACCCTGAGGCTCCTGTTGCCGATCAGTTTGCAGGTCGTGAGCCTTTTGAACACGTGCCATGGCGTGCCTTATCAAGACGCCGAGCCTGCTGTGCTACACGGAGTCGGGTGTTGCGGCAAATCGTCAACACGACGGCAGGGCACATGACAAGTTTTGCTGCATTTTTGTGCATCGCGTAATGCGTCATAACGCAATTTGCTGTGGTTTTGGCATGCGGCAGGATCTCGGGTGTGTGGGTTCACTCGAAAACGCTCGGACAATCCGACAATGTTACCGCTGCCAAGAAATACCAACCCACAAGGCTGACGACTACGCTGCAGAAGATCTCGGCGGAAGCGGGTCGTGGAATATGAATTGACATCACGAACACTTCGTGACCGCTCCGCCGTGCCGTTCGCAGCATAGTTGCAGCGCTCCCGGCAGACATTCCGTTCGTGTGACTGGGCATTGCAATTCTCGCATTCGGGAGCGGACCGATCGATCCTGCTGAGTACAAACCAAATGCCGAGCTTTTCGAAAACAACAGGCGATGCGGAGGTGCAGATCTTGATCATACAGATGGCACTGCTTGCGGAACAGCCAATACTTGGATATGGCGGATGTTGACAAAATCTCCAGCTGATTGGAGTTTGGGCATTGCCGACTGCGCGGAAGACAGATGGAAGTGCATCTCTGGATCTCCCCTGTCCGAAAGCACGGGATTGTTTATCCTGTCTCGCGGATCAGATCTCATGAAAGCCGAAAAGCATCGGAAAATTCTGTGCAGCACGAGTGTGGGGTGTCTTGTTCCCCCAAGACATCCACCTGGGTGGACCCGATTGTGGCACGAATGTGGCTGACTTTCGTGAGTCCCGAAAATGGACAGGTCATCACTGCGGCGCTGCACAGAAGCGGTCGTCAGGCACATCTCTTTGGTCAATCTCGCTCGAACTACTTGTTGGAATCCTTCGAGCGCTGAACTGTCTTTCCATCGGAAAGGAATGTCTGCCGGCGGTCAGTACATGAGCGAGGTCTGGAGACGCACAATCAAGTCGCAAACAGGCGTTCAAGGCGACTGGGAACGACCCTCGCATGGCGCAGTGCCAATCATCACTCGGTCATCCAAAGCGCTGATTATCCACTGCGGACAACAGATGCCCTTGCCTTCGTAAACAGCGATTACCTACGGGCTGATATGAAATGTGTTGGTCATCAGAACTCCGATCCTCTTTCTGTGGAAGGCAAGATACTTCGATGATTTGACAAGTCACGGATCTTTCTGGCGCAGTAAGTGAAGTTTGAACTCGCGGCTCTCTGCTTACCCGCGCTTGGCTACCGACAAGGATGCTTCTCTTCGTGGTATACACACCTGGAAAGCCCATAAGCGCGCTAAACAATGCTTGGTAAAACCGCAATCTGTGCTAGTCCGCCACTCGATCACCTCATTCAACTTCGATCGCGCGATCCAGTGGGGGATGACAAGCCGCGAGATGTTTCCAACCAAGGTCTTTTCCTGGTCGAAAGTATTCTTGTGAACACTTCTATCAGCTACTACACTACATCGACGCGAGTTTTCTCAGCAGTCCAGCTGCAAGTCTCACCTGAGCTGGACTGGTGACACGAATTCTTTTCACACCCTGTCGGAGGCCGCACACGCGCCGTATGGTCCTGGCTGGACGGAAGATATGCTTGCGAGTCTGTGCTGGCACATGTGTTCCCTCTGGACGGCGCTTCTCCCAACTTCGTGCTCGATTTCGGGGCACAATGCGGATTTTACGATACACCGACAAGTCGACGTTGCCCCGTGATCAACCTTTCGGCTTACTATTCCCGCGTGTAAGAGCTAGCGCTCTCCGTCGGTTCAAAGTACGACATCACAGATCCACGCGATCTGGCAAAAGTCAGTGATTGGCGAGAGTCAAAGAACGATTTGTTTGAACTATCCAAAAGAGTATTTCCTCCGACGTACAGCTCACGGCTATATGCATGTGTTTCGACGATACATTCTCTTCTCATTCTCTTGCCATCCGGCGCTGTTAGTTCGAGCCCTTCTCGCTGCAATTTCAGCCGAAATCGATGATGGATCACGCGCGTTCTGAGCGAAACACGACGGCGTATGAGACCGTCTTTGCTGAGGCTTGGGGGAAGTCTGGGACATTATGTGCTGTTGGAGCTCTTGAATGTCGGGACATTCACAGTGTCAGACCGAGAAATTCGCTCAAACTTTTCTCACAAGTTCAGCTGTCGAGTTAGGGCTCAGCAGCCTCAAGATCGGAATGCGGTCGATTCCTGTACGTCGGCTGTGGGTGTTACGGGTCTTATCACGGCCGGATGCTTTACATGCCGGATCAGCCGACCGTCTTTGCATGGGACACCATGACTGCACAGCAAAGTACTCCTCGTTGCTCTGCGCTGTTCTGGCGCATGAAGTGACATGGCCACCGCACCACACACGCATGATTCCTGACAGCTCTACCCCGTGCTGCTTCGGGATTCGCACAATACAGATATTGACAAGTCAAGTTCGCGACGACGAGTGAGCAAACTTGGAAGCAAAAAGACTTGGGTCCAGTGCATCTTTTCTCACTAATATGAAGGGCAAACTCCAACGATCTTCTGGTTGTTTGCCAAGTTTTCTCCACTTTTGCGGCAGGGGTCTGCGTGACATGGGTAAACGCACGTTGCCGGCACTTAAGCATGAGTAGCTTGCTCCGCTTACGTCCAAGCTGAGAAGCTGAGTTGCCCATAAACCCCTCTGTACTCCGTGGCCCACGAATGAGGAATCATTGTGAGCCCGTCATGTCCTCCAGCTGAGCGACCCCAGAGATCTTGAGGCAAAGGCTTGAAGCCTGAGTCGACCTCAAGTCTTATCGAAGGATCTTTATGATTGTATGATCCATGGACCAGAAGGCCGGCGATAGCACTCGCCAGCGCAAAGACCCACCACCACACACGGGAAGCGTCGGGCTCTTACTTGCCAACTCGACCACCAGATCTACCAAGCAAGCAGGTCCGAGCAAATCCAGCAAACAGTCTTCCAAAACCGAAAAGGACACGGAGGGCTCAGCTGCCGCTCAGACCCCAAAAGAGAAAGAGAAGAAAATCTGCGAGACACTGGAGGGCTACTGTCGCGTGTACTGGACTAACATCGAAAAGCGAATATGGGACCTCGACAAGTGGGTCAACATGGCTCCAATATTCACAGCAGACCCCGCCGTCGGCACGCTCCCACAGTTGCAGACTTTGGCCGAATTTGTCGAGAGCAGAAGGCTCTTGACGTTGGAATTCCCTGGCTACAGCCTTCGAGAGTTGGAGGCGAGCACTGAGCTGGACGAACCAAATGGGAGAGCGGAATGCTTCTTGGGGTTGGAAGTTTCGGGTGCACCGGAGGGCGTCGTGAGGCAGAGTATGGGGATTTTGGAGTTCCTGCGAGAGGACAAGTTGGCGATTAAAATGGGCATGCAGCCTCAGCCTGGGGAAGAGGTCCCTACCGAGACGTGGTACTGCGTAGGGTACAGGAGTTTTCGAGGGCTGGGCGGGATCATGGCTCCTGATGATTGAGGAGGGCCTTGCTCTCCCGCCCGAGCGTTTGCTATGGCAGGGACGGTGTTGGTGATGAGATCCTGGTGAACGGAGTTGCTGGGGCAGCATACATGACACATGCGCATGAACGAAAGGGCAGCGGGATGTGCCCTATGACACAATAGAACCGTCTCCCGGGAATTTCAGATTTACTCTGGTCATAGTTTCTTCGTTGGCTCATAGGTACTTTTACAGAATCATCATCGTCATTACTCCGAAACCTTTGGCTCGGAGCCGCACTGCAGACCAGGTTGATGCGTGTGCGAGTGAGCAGCATTCTTCTTGGCGTGCGGGTGAGCGCCCCTAGTCTTGACCTTCGCTCCCGAGGTGCGAGGTGGGATGTCGGAAGTGTCCATTGTGTACTTGGCGACGGAGGCAGCGATTGCTTTCTGAGAGGATGTTAGTGCTTGTGGAAAAGGGAGCACTTTTGAAAAGAGATTGAACGTACGGTATTGATCAGGAAAGGCTCGAATGCAAGGTTCGTGTAGTTGTCGCCGACAAGGTGGTAGTTGGGATCGTAAGCGACACCTGAGTGGTGATGTTAGAATCAAAATTTAGGCAGTCTCTCATTCGTCTGTCGCTCACCAGCCTGTCCGCCCCACAAGGCAACCTCATCTTCAGTCTTAAGACCCTCAGCTCCAGTGAAGATACCCCCGGCTGGAATGCCAACATCAGTGGCAATGAATGGCCCGTAGTCAGATCGTCCATTGAACTCAGAGTCCTTGGTTGGGATGCCCTGCTCGCGGAACCAATCTTGGAAGAAGTGCTCAATCTTGTCAGATCCGGGAGGAATGACGACGCCGGTAGTGTTGCTGTAGGTACTTGCATCGCCGTCGTAGAGGGCGTACTGCCAGTTGGGAGATGCAATCATGTCAAAGTTGAGGTAAAGGGCAATCTTGCTGCGCTCCTCCTCTGGAAGGTTGGCAACGTAGTATTCAGATCCCAAAAGACCGTACTCCTCAGCAGACCACCAGCAGACACGCAGAGCATTCTTCAAGTTGTACTTCTTCTTGGCGAGCTGGAGGGCGGTTTCCAAAATGCCAATAGTTCCGCTGCCGTCATCGTTGATACCCGGCCCAGCAAAGACGGAGTCGGAGTGAGCACCAATCACGACAACGTTGTTCTTGTCTCCGCTCTTCGAATCGGCGATGATGTTGTACGTCGTGCGGTTCTCGACGACGCTGTCGATTTCAAGCTGACCGTTCAATGGCAGAGCCGCTTGGATGACGGTAGCATTCTCTTGCGAGATACCTCCAACGGCAGCGTAGTCGCCAGTACCTCCGAGAGTACCGGCGACGTTGCCTGGGACGTTGTTGTACACGATGGCACCAAGGGCACCGGCAGCCTTGGCATTGGTTGCCTTGACTGCAAAGCTGCACGTTCCTCTTGAGATGAAAGCAATGGCGCCGGAAACCGCAGCAGGGTAATCTGTATCATTGCAGCCGAGGTTTGACACGGCCACGATCGGAGCATCGACTACGCCATCGGTCGATGGCGAATAGGTGAACACATTCAAAGGATACGATGTGCCGCCGGCAGAGAAGGTTCCGGATCCTTGGGAGTAGAGCTCAACGAACTCTTGGCGTCTGTACTCGAAGTAATCGTCTTCCTTCTCGAGGTAGCTTTCGATGAACTTCAGGGTGTTCTCATGACCCGGCGAGCCGAAGACTCGATTTCGCTCTGGAGTCGAGTATGCGGCCCTCTCGAGCTCTCTGGCCTTCTTCTTCAAAGCAGATTCCTTGATCGCATCTTGAAGCTTCTTGGAATTGACGTTTGGCTTGCCCTTGTCGTGTCCGTGGGTCGCTGCGCTCACCTCTTGCCTCGCCTCGAGAGGATTGTTGTGGGCATTGGCGAACGCAGTGAGCGCCGTGCATGCTAAGAAGAGAGATGACCGCACCATGATGGCAAAGTAAAATGACCGTCGAAAAATGTATGTGTCTCGACCGACCTTGATGGAGGGCGCGAGACCAGTATATAACTGCCTCGATCGCCATCACCATTCCCACTTTGTTTGTCCCCAAGCGAGGGAAACTTGCGCAGCTGTACCTGCATTGTCTTTCCCTCATACGCGGCACCCACGGAAGTTACCCAGAAATCAGTGACCTATGCAAGGCCTCGTCTAAAGTTCTTGCGCCCCAGCCAAGACCGAAGTCCATCTCCTGGTTGGACACCGTGAAGGGACTATGCCTGGAGCACCTAAAGCACGGCATTGCCCAAGAGAGCCAAGACAGTCGATGTCACCTTAACGTTCACCTACCACCACGCTGAGTGATAGCAGAACGCCACAGAAGTAATTAAGCATTCGGCGGCGAGCTCAATGTAGAAGGTAAAGGCTCGGATCTTTGCTAAGAGACCAGCCGCCCAGCCGCCCAGACAATCCTGCATGACCAAATACATAACCAAGACTCGCATATCGCCGGGTTCGATCTTCAAGGTCTTGCTTGTATAGGCAGGAGCTGAGATGCTTGTCGAAACTGAACCGCATTGCGAATGCGTGCACGAGGGCCGTTGTTCAGCACGGACGAACGAGTGCTGAAGACCCCACAGGAAGGCAATGACGCCACCCAAGACCGAAGGCGGGTGGCGATTTGATATGCTAGTAGTGTGGGTCGAACTTCGCGGATCTATATTAAGTGTCCGGAATGAATGGCGCCCATCAATGCAAAGGCCGCTGGGCACGAGGGAGCGCGTGGCGATAGCGTGACAGTAGATTACGAAATGGTGGCAAGCGCACATTGCCGTGGCCGAGTGCTGTGTCCGTCGCACGCAAACGTGCTGTATCACTCACTCTGCACCTCGTTATCCCTCATACCTCCTATGACGCCGTGGCCCGGCTGGATAAATGTCGTGTTTCCGTTGCGAGGCGAAAGCCCAGTCAAATGTGGAGCCAACGCTAGGCGAGAGATAAGAGCACGGCTGGGTTAATATGGGAGCAGCGCCGCATGGACAGATAGAAAAAGTCGCGTCCATTCAGATTTTACTGTCAAGCATGTTTGCACACATGCTGACGTTGACAGGTGAGATCAGACACCCATGGAGCGGCAGGCCTAATGGACCTGGTCCATTCCTGTCAGCGGGAAACTAAGTAGTGGGACGAAGACGAAACATGTCAGTCTGACGGTGAAGCGAGCAACAAGCTGGGCGGATAGTCATAATATGATCATGTTCGCCAGCACAATTTATACAAGCACATACAATTGTCGGCGTCGCTTCCATGACATGGCTCTTCAGATTTTGGACGCTGGTTGGTCGCGAGCGAGGGTTGGTCAGAAGTTCTTGTAACGCCATGTGCTGTACGACGGCGAGCCCAGCGGCCAACTGTGCGCAGTAAAAGCAGAGCTTCAACGCAGAGAGGACGAGATGCGATGTCATTTCCTTACACCCGCCGCTCCCGCATCATTCGAGGTTATCTGAAACCAACATGAAGAGAGACCAGACTCGTGATGAGAGTGCTTCGGGTCGGTTGCAGATCCAGCGAGCACGGCACCTCGAGAAAAGAGGTCGTACCATTTGGCCCTTGAATCATGCGATCCGCGAGAATTGCAGAGATTGTATTGCGCGTCACCGAATTCGTCAGGACGCAGCCTGGCCAGCGAAACGTACCAATTCTGCGGACCTCAGACGCATCGAATATCAAGCATGGTGAGCGTGACCTCCAGCCATATCGTCAACGCTGGTGCAACAGTCGCAGAGGTGACGCGCCTCAGCATGGCCGATCTCCGAATGCCCTGGTCGAACGCCACAGGACCGGCTGTCAACCCACGCGTGAAGAGATCTCAACCCGATGCTGTGCAGTTCATTGCCCTGGCAGGGCAGCTCGCAGCCGGCCACGCCATTGTTTTCCGTAAGTGCCGAGAGGCCGCTCACATTGTTCGTGCGACGCAACAGCTCCGTACAACAATGGCCAGACTCACCGCCAGCGCATCTCCAAGTCATTCATTGTTGCGGTCTGAGACCCGGCACAGCGTTGTGCAACTCAGGTCATGGGAGTTGCTCGCTTGCTGAGACGTGAGGAGGTATGCTGTCATGTGCCATTTGCGATGGACATGTCTCCTCGACGACTGCTTGTGAAGAGAAGCTCGATGCACGTGGCCCGTCTAGTTGGAGAAAAGGCATGAAGGTTCAGCATTGGCTCGGTTGGAGGGTTTGGTGATGGCGGCTGGAAGTTCGCAACGGGTGTGTTCCCATGCATGACTGTTTTCATTCTCGCGCATGTGGTGTAGTACACGCGCATGGAATCCCTGTGCGGTGCGATTGATCGCGTCAGCAGCTGGTATGAATAGAATGGTGACTGCAGCAGGTAGGATTGAATGGGTTTTGTCCATGGGCAGGATGCTCTGCTTGCACGAGGATTCGACACACAGCATGCACATTTCTTTGCAGCGTCGATGGCGATGGTTGGGAGACATGATTGGCAATAGTGCGTCTCGTGCAACGAGGACTGCATTATCCCCAAACAAAAGGGCTCGGAAGGCAGGGAGTGCGGCGATTGGCGGGCAGCATGGACAGGTCGCATGCGCTCGCATGGAGCAGTCCCATGAAGTCAGCGAGCGTGCGTGCGTGCAATTGTGACATCTGCACCTCTCCCGAAGCGTTGGCCCCGCCCCCGCCTGCCTGTGTGTGCGTGTCAC